>PVJI01018347.1:0-33556 GCA_004026765.1 Micronycteris hirsuta | reverse complement strand
TGACTATGTTGTCATCCATTAGTTGTAATTTGTTGTGGTCCTCCTTTTTGGCCATTTTCCTTCTTTTTATCTCGGTGCACTTGTCAGCTGGCAGATGCCTGCGACCTGGGTCTCTTTTTGGATGACGTTGCCTCTGGGGGCGGGGTCTGGGAGGAAGCAATGGCGGCCTCCGATCACCGAGGGCTCCCGTCACTCCTCTCCCCAGCTCCCCACTGCCTCCTCTGCCAGACTCAGCTCTGCTGGCTCAGCCATGGCCTCTCTCCGGCAGCGTCGCTGCCTTGCGGGATTCACCCGTTGTTTGGAGCCACGCCCTGTTCAGGCACTGGCCGCCTGAGTAGCGGCGCAATTTGCCGCGTGAGTGAGACCCTCAGTGAGCGCTGCTTCCTCCGCCCGTTTCTGCCCTGCTTACCGGCCTGGATGTTCGTCCTATCCTACCTCCTGGGTGTCGGACTTCCCTTCAGTTCAATTCTGTCCGTTCTGGTTGTTTAACTCTTTGCTTCTGCATTCATTGTTCGGACATTCTGGATGTGCGGGCAGCGAGTGCGACCACCTACGCTGCCATCTTGGCGGAATGATCGATTAAACGCAATTCTGATCAAGATTCCAATTACGTATTTCACAGAACTAGAACAAATATTTCAAAAATTTATATGGAATCACAAAAGGCCATGCATAGAACAGCAATCCTGAGAAAGAAGAACAAACTTGGAGGAATCATGCTACCTAATATTGAACTTTAGTACAAGGTCATAGTAATGAAAACAGCTGGTACTGGCATAAAATCAGACACATAGGTCAACAGAACAGAATAGAGATCCCAGAAATAAACCCACACCTTTATAGTTAATTAATATTTGAGAGAGAAAGCAAGCACATACAATGGGCTAAAGACATATTAAATAAATTGTGTTGGCAAAATTAGACAGATCCTTGCAGATAAGGTGAAACTAGATCACCTTCTTATACCATATGCAAAAATAAATTAAAAAAGGATCAAAGACTGAAATGTTAGACCTGAAACCATAAAAATCATAGAAGAAAACATAGGCAGCAAAATCTTGGACATTGCTCATAGCAATATTTTATTGGATATATCTCCCAAAGCAAAGCAAAGCAAACAAACAAACAAACAAACCCAAATGGGACTATATCAAACTAAAAAGTTTTTGCATAGCAAAAGAAAACATCAACAAAATAAAAAGACAATCCACAGAATGGGAGAACATATTCGCCAATACATCTGATAAAGGATTAATATTCAAAATTTATAAAGAACTTACAAAACTCAACACCAAAAAAACGAACAACCCAATTAAAAAATACACAAAGAACCTGAATAGACACTTCTCCAAGGAGGACATATAGATGGCCAATAGAGCCCCAGCTGGTGTACCTCAGTGGATTGAGTGTGGGCCTGGGAACCAAAGAGTCTCTGGTTCAATTCCCAGTCAGGGGCCCATGCTTTGGTTTCAGGCCAGGTCTCTAGTTGGGGACATGTGAGAGACAACTAAACACTGATGTTTCTCTCCTCTCTCTCCCCCTCCCTTCTCCTCTGTCTAAAAATAAATTTTAAAATATTAAAAAAAAAGACGGCCAATAGACATGAAAAGATGCTCAATGTCACTAATCATCAGAGAAATGCAAATTAAAATCACAATGAGATACCACCTCACACCTGTCAGAATGGCCATCATCAATAAATCAACAAACAACAAGTGCTGGTGATAATATGGAGAAAGGTTTGCCCTGTTGGTGGGAATGCAGACTGGTGCAGCCACTGTGGAAAGCAGTATGGAGTTACCTCAAAAAATTAAAAATTGATCTGCTTTTTGACCCAGCAATCCCATTTCTGGGAATATGTCTGAAGGAACCCAAAACACTAATCTGAAAGAACGTAAGTACCCTTACATTTATTGCAGCGATATTTACAATTGTCAAGATATGGAAGCAGCCCAAGAGTGGATAAAACAAGTATGGGGCATTTATACAATGGAATTCTACTTGGCTGTAAAAAAGGAGAAAATTTTACCTTTTGCCATAGTATGAATGGACCTGGAGAAAATTATGCTAAGTGAAATAAGCTAGTCAGAGAAAGACAAATACCACATGATTTCACTCATATGTGGAATCTAATGAACAAATTGAACTGATAAGGAAATGGTGACAGACTCATAGATGGAGAACAGATGACAGCTCGTGGGGTGGGAGGTGAGGGGGTGGAGGGACTGAGAGAAAAGGAAAAGGGATTCGTGGACATGGACAACAGTGCGGTGATTGCTGGGGGGAAGTGGGCATAAGGGGACTGACCATATGGAAAAATACAATAAATATTAAATAAAAAATAAAAGAAATTTTTTGCTTCTTTTTTCTAAGTGGGAGTATTTGTGGTTCTGTTAGCTAAATTCCCATTTAACCACTGCATTGCAGGATGGAAAAGAGTGTTGTCTGAATAAAATTGAGTCTGATCTAGAGAAAAAGTGGACTAATCTGGAAATCATTCACTTTGAGAAGAGGGGTCCATTGATAACATTTTTGGTTTCAATTGCTAGAGATGAGTGATTGGATTAGTTCCCTTTAGAAATGGGTAAGAGTGTAGTTTAATGTAACATGGTTGAATCATGTATAACAGAGAGAGCTCTTTGTAAACGGAAAGAAAGGTAGGGGTGTGTGTGTGCCAGCCAAAAGGAAAAATAGACAACTTTTGGGGCAGGGTATCTATGATCCATATTCTTTTTCCCCCTGCACACTGTTCCCCTCCTGCTAGAACTAGAGTCTCAGCAACCATGTTTGGGTTCTGTACCTCACACCCTGGACATTATTGACAGGGCCAGGGATAGACATCTAACTATAGCGGGGCAGAGTAGTCTCTTTTCTGAAAATCTGAAACTGTGAGTAAGAGATGCTGAGTTGTTTGAATCTAGACATCTCAACCAAGGAGCCGTAGAACACCTGTACTTGGCCATGCACCTGCAGAAACACCGAGAGGTAATCCAGAGAGAAGAGGGGAATGGGGTGTGGAGAGGACGTATGGAAGAAAGGGGAGGAAAGAGAAAAGAGAGACATATACACATTTGATTCCAGGTTCTTGATAACTATTGCCTAGCAGGTAGCTTGGGCTCCTGGGTCCTAGCATCTTCTAATAAATTCCCTTCATGATTAGGTTAATTTTAAATGGGAATATGTTACTTGTAATCAAGAAAGCCTCAAATAAAAAAAATTCATATCAATGAAAAGGCAATTAGTATCAGTTTGTTAACAATCGAGTAAATACAGCCCAATGCTTGGTTGTATCTAGTTACTATTTTACTTTCCGGTGTAGTCACTTTGAGGGCCAAAAATATTGTGTGCCACTAAAATTCCATTTATGTTATTAGAAGAAAAACATTTTTCAGGCTATATTAAATAGATACACCTATTACATATTCTTCCACTGAACTGAATTTTAAATATATAACCTTTATCAATCCATAATCCATCTTTTGAAAGGTGAGTATAAACACCAGTTAACACATAAACACCTATTGTAAGAAGGTCATTATTATCAGCTTAAAAAGTACTTAACAGCTAATGCTTCTGTAGCCTATCTCTTTCCATAGAGCTCATAAACCAATGTAGCTATAGTTATTCACATAGCAAATGACACTAGTTTTAAAAGTTGCATCTTTTAAGGAAAAAATACTGATCAATTTAGATTTAATGATGATGTGTGGAAACATTCAGAGTCTATGTTGAAAATATGTTACTTAATTTTTTACTTTGGAGTCTAGGCAAAAAATTAAAAGTTCTTTATGAAAAAAAACATAAATACTTCAAAGGGTGTGTTGGTAAAGTACAAAGTTAAGGGCTAATAAGGAGTTTTTCAGGTTAGCTTGATCAATGTAAGCAACTAGATAGTACACCCAACAGCCACCCGACCTAAACAATTGGGAAAAGTCTGCATTAGCAATCCTTTTCATGAACCAGTTCATATCTGAGTTAGTTTCTTTTGTCTGTGTTGTCAGTGTCACCGAGCCCTTCGGTTACGATAAGTCTTCATTACTAAATCTGGAATAATGTCAATAATGCTATTAAAGTCATCACGATGAGAGAACCTCTGCAGTGAACCATTGAACTTCCCCCATATAAGTGCTGAGAAGTCTGAGCACTGGATGGACGAAAAGTCGTGAAGGACGAACCTTGCAGGAGGATGATCAGCCCTGGAGAATGGATGCAGCTTGATTTCATTGCAAAACAACAGGTTTAAGAAAATGCTCACAGCTTTGACACCTGTGGGCATTGTCACAGCATTTTAAACCTGGAAGGTATTTTATACAGAATCTGATCCAATTAATTTCTAAAAATGACAAAACTGAGGCCCAGGAAAGTTTGATAATTTTCCCATGGTTACAAAGATAATTCGGCAAAACTTTCGAACCAATAACAAAGCGGCTCTCATTATTTCTGCATGCTTATTATGCAACAGGTGCTGTGCTAACAGCATCATATGCATTTCTCATTTTGATTCCAACAACTCTTTGAGGTCTGTATTATTATCATCATGGCATGATATTATTACTACCATGCTTCAAATGTGGAAACTATGGCAGAAAGTAGATAAGTACCTTGCTTAGTGCCAGGCAGCCAAGACATGGCAGGGCTGTATTTGAACTCTGATCTGACTGTTCCAAAGCTCTAGGCCGTGGATCTTCCCCACACACTATCCTTCCACCTAGTCCTTCAGTTCTAGTAGAACTCTACAAGGCCTTAGGGAAAGCTTTAATAACAGGCAATGTAGCTGCCTGAAAATATTTGTTAATAATAGAATTTAAAAGGCAGGCTACGCTTGAATAGTATGACATTAAATACTAGGTAACAGGTAGTTTTTCAAGTAAGATAGTGTGATTTTGTTATAATTGAAGGGAAAGACCTGACTCTTTAACAATGACAAGGAATTTAAACATAATATTCTTATTTAGATAATGTTTTATTCACTGTGCATTTAGATATTAGACTAATTCTCAGTGGAAAAGGCAGCTGTGTATTCATTTGCCATATGCCACGTTCTCTCCGAGCCAGACATAATGAAATCTGATTTCCATTTGGGAGAGACCAGCTGCCTGCCCCTGAAACATGTTCACCCAGTGCTCAGTAGGTAATGGGAGATGACTAACTGAATGTTGAATGATTTAAGGATTCTACAAGAGCAACCGGTTTAGTGGGAAGGAACACTTTATTTAAAATAGAAAGCTGGGAAAGGTGCAAAGTATTCCTTTTTCAGTCACTTGTAATAATAGAAATTATAATAAAATGTATTTTCATTTTAATTAAAAATAAATTTAACAATATATTTAATTAAATTTATTATAATAAGAGATATTGTTATAGGTTATAACCTACAAACAGCCCTAACAATAGGGTCAGATTTCTGCTAAGTAACATAAACCTATTTTGTGGGCTCTAGATTTCCTTCAAATGCTTTTGACAGAAATATTCAAATATGTGGACAAAAACCCTCTCAAAACTTACTGTTTAACTTTCTTGGTCATAAAGATGATGACATGGTTAAGTTTTGAAAAGGCTCAATGAGCAGAGAAGAAAGAAGACGTAAGTTTGAATTTTAGCTTGGCCAATAAATCTCTGTATGAGCAAGATTCACCCTCCTGGGTGTCACTTTCTGCCTTCAAAACAACAGCAGTAGCAGCAGGGACACACTTACATAACACCCAGGAGGTGCGGGGCACTGCCCTGAGCACGTTTCACATGTTAACTGATCTAACCCTTCAAAACTCCTATGAGCTAAGTATTAGCATACTCCTCAATGTAGAGGCAAGGCAGCTGAGGTGGGAAAGGTCATGTGACATTAGTGATGGGGCTAGGGTCCAGCTCCAGATGTGTCTTAGCCACAACTCAAAAATTTCTAAAGTATGTCCCTATAATATCTTAATCATAACTCATTTTCATCATTCGAGGGTGGAAGATCACCGAATTAGTAATGATCCTTTCAAATACAAATGCCAGAAATCCTCTTAAATTGTTTTTTGTAAAAGAAGGGAATGTATTTGCTCGGGAAACTTCAATGTCCACGGTAGATTGGGCACTGGTGGGTCTAGAAACTCAGACAGTGCAATGAAGAACCTTTCTCCATCTTTGCTTTTCACCATGTCAGCTTTTATCTTTAGGAGGCTCTGCCCTTCCGCCAGGTCCCAGCAGATAATCTTAGGCATGCCTCCTCAAATTCCAAAGCCACTGTAGATACAGTGCCTTGATGGCACCTGTAAACCCCTGAACTGAGTTTCATTGATTCCAATTGGTCTTCCCTGGATCACTGGCCATCCCTGAATCAAACACAGTGGCTGCAAGGACAAGATGTTGTGACTGGTCTGGTCACATGTAATTGCTGGAGCAAACGGTGTATTCAGTTTGACCTGAACCACACAGACTGAGAGTGAAGAGGCGTAGTTCCCCAAGGAAAGTTAGGGCAGGGTTTCCCCAGAAGGGAGAGGGATGCTGGGGAGGCAAAGAACTACAGCTGGCCACTCAATTAGGTTGCTGCTTTGGCAATTTCCAGCACTAAAAGCATATAAATTTTTGCCCAAGGAAGGAAGGGAAGAGGGAAAAACAGGCATTGACATACATACAAATTCTATCCGCACTTAAGTTACCAAAACTCGTTTCCCCCCAGTGACTTAAAGAACTTCTTTGTTATAGAATTTAACTGAAATAATTGGAATAATGAGCAAAGATTTATGTAAAATTTTCTTTTGACACTATAATTTTATAATGTTGTATTTAAAAGAAAAAACTAGTGACAACCTAAAAGGGCAATAGTAATAATTGGTTGAATAAGTATGGCATATCCTCACATTAGAATGTTATATACTTATTAGAAGTGATGTTTTTAAAGAATATTTATGTGAAAGTATGGAAGATATAATGTTAATTGAAAAAAGTTAATTGGGTAACAAAATACATAGTATTCTAATTTTATTTAAAAAGAAACATCTGTTTTCAGCCTATATAGATGAACAGCACTGTGGGAGGGGGTACAGAGATACATCTAGGTATTGACGGTAGCTATCTCTTGGTGGGGAGGTTTTGAGTAATTTTAATTCTATTTTGTATACTTTTTTGTATTTCCATATTTTCTACAATGAATATGTAATACATTTGTAATCAGGGAAAAAAACTGTAAAGTAGTTGAACAGAGGATTTTTAACTTTACTGGTTTTGTTAAATCTGTGTCAGAATAGAGTGAGAAAAGAAATGCAGATAAAACAAGAATCAAACATAAAACATTCTTTGAGATAACTAAGAGTTGATTATATTTGCCTACTTCAAAAGGCTGTTTTGTGTGCTCTTTCTTTAATAACTCTAAGGCTTGATTATATGCTAAAAAAATATTTATACAGGTGTGCCCAATTCTAGAGCATTTGATATGTCAGAAAATTCAAGCTAATTAAAGATAATGACTTATATTAGAAAAATACTAATTATATTACAATATCTCATGCAAATTATAAAATTCCACTAAGTATATGGAAACCCTCTCTGTGATTTGAATTATGGGTCGGTTTCCAAAAATTCTATTTGTATCCACTTTTTAGGGCAGTATAGCTGATGTACAATGCAAGGTAATATTAAGCCATATAAAATTACTGTGAAAATTGGGATTAGCAGAACTTGATAAAAATGTTTAAAAACATTAACTGATAAAAATCACATCTGTTTAGTTCAATTGTTAAAAGAACAAGAAGCAGTAGCTTTGAAATACATAAATTTTAAAATCATTTTTGTGATATCGTCATCGCTATCATTATCATCTAATTTTTTAAGTTTCAGCATAATTTTATGCATATTATCTATCTCATTTTACCCTGGTAAGGCTGCTGTTATGATTGCTCCTGTGAGAGAACTAAGGCATGGACCAAATACATGGCTTTTCCAAGGTCACACACAGAGCAGGGTGTACAATTCAGGCCCCTTACTCCTTGGTTTGCTCTTCTTATGTCACCACCTGCCATTTGGAACTAGATTGTCCATGTTAATAAAGCTAATAAAATCTGGATTTTGCATGAGAATTTACATTTTACAAATTTCTTTTACCCAGATTACCTAATTGCAGTCTAAGAACAGCACTATGAGGTAATAATATCAGCACCTGATACTAAATTGAGTCCTTATTGCTTTTTGTATGTGATTATATTGTGGTAGGCAGCCTTAAGATGGGCCTCAATAATCCCTGTCTTAATCTGCAAGTAATAGTCCAACCTGACCAGAATTTATAAATTTATAACACTTTCCTTTCCTTTTTTCCCCCTCTTCCTTTCCTTCCATTCCGCCCTCCCTGCCCCGCCCCGCCCAGTTTTGCCTTCTGTCTACTGCGCTGAGCAGAACAAGTAGATGAGCGTTAAATAACGGTGCTGTTAGCAGGCACCTCGCTTCACCTTACAGAGCTTTGCCAGTCAGCATGATGTTAGCTACTGCTTCAGAAAGACGTTCTTATTGCAAAAATCTGTTCTGTTCTATTTCTAGTTTACTAAGCAATTTATCTCTTCTATTTCTAGTTGGCTAGTTTTTTTTAAAGATTTTATTTTTATTTATTTTTAGAGAGAGGGGAAGGGAGGGAGAAAGAGAGGGAGAGAAACAGCAATGTATGGTTGCCTCTCACATGGCCCTCACGGGGACCTGGCCCGCAACCCAGGCATATGCCCTGATTGGGAATCGAACCGGGACCGCTTGGTTCCCAGCCCACGCTCAATCCACTGCGCTACACCAGCCAGGGCTCTAGTTGGCTAGTTTTAAAAAAATTTACAGATATATAATAAATTTTGTAAACTTCTGGTAGTGTGGGAACATACTGTAGTGCCACCTGGGCCAGAGATGTGTCCTGGGTGTTGTGTCTCCCTGAATACCACTTCTGAGAAATCCTAACTTGGTTATTTTCCTCCAATGGGTAGAAATTCATTTACATGATCTAGGCTGACCAGGCATCAATAAAAGGAAATGTGGAGCAAATGTTTTGAATAGATACCAAAATAGCTAACAAAGGTGATATTTGGGTGATGTGCAAGGGAGGCTGTGACTCATGTCTCAACATGTGCCCAAGGGAAAGTGTGTCTAGGAGGACACCCAGGAGCTCATGGTCTAGTAACACAGCCCTGAGTAACGTCACCACGGACAGGAGAAAACAATGAAAACTTGAGTTTACTATGTTTGTGTTGTTGATTTCTGTAGTTTTAAACTTGCCAGCCGGTAGTTATAAATGGTCAATTTGAATACTTTTTAATATCAAAATAATTGGTGGAGTCTTCATCTCTGAGTATCTTCATCAAAGGAACAATGACCACCTAAAGGAATACTTAAGCATGCATATACCCAGACTCTGAGGACCAAGGTGATGGCTAACCTATTTTTTGAGCTCCTTTCCGGCTCTATCATCACAAATCTCAATTTATACAGAGATCTGTAGCAATTTGGGGGCTTCAACAGCCTATATCAGGTGATGATGACATAATCGTTAAGTTCTCTTAACAACGGATGAATCAGGATTTGAAGGAGTTTCTCTGTATAGCTCTCTAGTGATGAAATATCTGAGCAGAAGCACTTCTCCTACTTCTAGGCAGCAAAATGGTTAGCTGTGGAGGTGCTATGCAATTTTAGAAATAAGCAACATACTTGCTTTAAACATGATACAGAAATTGAGCTGAATTCCACTTAGGTGGCCCACTTCATTTTCAGAGTTCTGTGGTCTGGGGTCTAAAGTTCTGAAGGGAGGAAAAAGGCAGGCAGCATATTTTCTGAAATTGCTAAGTGGACCTCAAATGCCTCTGCTTCACTGATTTGTTGAAGACAAGGTCATGTCATTTAATTCAGCTGGAATACAAGTGCACCAGCAAGAGAAGAAAGGCTAGCTCATAATCTCCTCTTTGTATTTGAAATATACATTTCAAAGGGATTTCAAATATGCTTCCCTTGGAGGAGGCGGCACAGGGACCCAGACCAGGCCTCTGCTTCCTGCCCCATGAACAGGGTTAACTCAGGAAAGCCCAGATTCACAAGTCCACACTGGGTGTTTAAGGTCATGCATATTATGTCTGAATGTGTAACTATTGGCAAATACATATTCTGGAGCAATGTCAAGTTCAGACCAGGAGCATATACTGCTTGGAGCTGGTGGTAAAGTAAGAATGACAGGAGAATCCTGAATAATTTGAGAAAAACACCCCTACCCTAACCCATTTGTCTATTTGTCATTTTCTCCCAGACTTAGAGATTTGGTGCAGGAGGCAGGGAAGGACAATGAGGAAGGTTAGGAAGAAGCACCCTGGGATGCTGACACCTCCTGCTTCATCCTTCTAACCCAAGGACAAGAAGGGTTGGATTGAATACAAGGTCCTCACCAAAACTGGACACAGACAAAAACATACAAAGTATATACATAAGAAAAATGCAAAACCATGTGTGATCCTGTGATAGCAGGAACCGCTTCCATTTAGCCTCCATTCCCTTTCGTTTTCACCACTAAGGGGGGAGGGGGAGAGCAGTCTCTCACCTTGCAGTATTTCCTTTAGTGGAAATAGCCTAAGACAAAACTTCCCTTCCTGACTTGCACTTCCAAGCTTCATTTTATAATTTCAGAAAACGAGTCAGCCCCATCACCTCCCCACTAGGGGACTGAGCACATCATTATTTTGTGAGGGCCGGAGCAAACGCGCCATCCTTTTTAATCAAAGGTTTTTCAATCAACGTTGGCTTTGAAATCATCTCGTCCTCCAGTGGTCCCTGGAGCCACATCCCTCTCCGCGTGATTTCCACTCAAGTTTTTCCTCCTAGAACCCCTTTCACATTTATTTAATCTTTAAGCCTCCTCAAATTCTTTCTCTAGGAAGCAGGAAAAATTAATAAACTACAGTTATATGCAATGTCGGCATTCAGGTTCACACAGTTGGGAGGATTGTTTGACCGAGAAACGCGTTCCTTATTAAGATGTCCAGGGGGCAGGTACCGTGCCCAGGCTACTACCCACGTAGTCTCCCGCCCCCTGCCCCAACTCCCGCCGCCTTTGTGGCTCAGTGAGAGTAAAAATCCCGTCCCCTACCCTCCGACCCCAGACAGACCTGGAGCTCCTGGCCCGGCGTGGAGATAAGCGGAAAAGCCGCGGTCGTCCCGGTAAGGCGCGCGCCCCTCACCTTGTAGACGAAGCGTGCAGCCGCGTCGCCGTGGGCGAAGTGGGGCGTCCCGTTGGCTCCAGAAGTCTCACTCCTAATCCGCTCCTTCCCCCCACCCCCACCGGGCTTTATTAAAGCACCGCTTCTCGCAACACCCGGCTCTGGGGTAGGCTGAGTCCCGGGGCACTGTCCCCTCTAGCGTCCTTTGCCCGCGCCGGTGACCCTGGGCTGCGGCGAGACGGAGCCGGGAGCGAGGCGCACAGAGCGGCAGGCGCAACGCTTCACCAAGTCTGGGCGCCCCAGCTGGAAGAGGAGGCGACAGCGGGGAATAGGAGGGGGAGCAGGAGCAGGGGTCAGTCTATTAAACCAACCGGTAGGCTGCAGCCGCTCAGGATCCCACCGAACGGAGAAGGGATGGGTGGGATAACGGGTGAGCTGGAGTAGTGCTGGAGACTTGGGGGCCGGAGCTCCGAGGAGCTTCAGGTCCTGATTAGTCTGTAAAAGACATTCCGGAGCTGATGGTGCTCTCAGGCCTTCCGATTGGAAACGCTAGAGGGCAGCGCTGTCCACGCTATAAACCTGGCCTACGGGTTTGGCGGTATGGACAAAGGGTCACACCTCTGGAGCCCGCTGTTGGCTGTGGCCCAGGCAGAGAAGGGGCCAGATAGTGCAAGAAGAGGCAGAGAAGAGACCGGCGTGGGTGGGGGAGAGAGAGAGAGAGGGGGAGAGAGAGAGAGAGAGAGAGAGAGAGAGAGAGAGAGAGAGAGAGAGAGTGAGAGAGAGGGAGAGAGAGGTTGGCTGAGGTTTCACACTGTTTCCTGCTATACCAGGACTAATCCACCTGCTGCAAGGCCAGAGAAGGTAACTTGGGAAGAAGCTTACAGAATCCTAGCATTGCTGATGGAAGCTTCCTGAGGCCTCCTGCCAAGAACTGAAACCCTGAAGCTTTACATAGATAGATTCCCTGATATTTTGGAGGGAAAACTCAGATCATTTAAACTACAACTCTAGCAGATAGGAGAGAAGAGATGGGGAGCCACAAAATGACACAGGAAATCTTTTTTAAAAAATATATTTTATTGACGTAGGAAATCTTATGCAGACAATATGATCTGCAGACAGCCTGTGACAAGCTTTGGGTCAAAAGGACCTTGGAGCCTCTGTACACAACCCATTTGGTTTCTCCAAATTCCTGCCTCACACTTGCCTGTCTTGTGTGCAGCCTTATGGCTGAATAAGTCTCCTCCCCACCCCTCTCTCTCCTTGACAATGATAAAAGAAGCGAAATCCTACTGGATTCGGGAAGCAAATATGTGTGCCCTTCTGACTGCCTTCTGGAATGCCTCCCAGGATCAGCAGGGCCTGGGTGATGAGTATGAAAGGGAATTTTGCTGAACAAGAGAAAGGAAGGTTGGCAAATTGTAATCTTGAGTTGTGATTTACTTCTATTAATCCTACTACACTAAGAGAAAAGATTTAAGTGGACTAACACCTGAGAGGAGAGTGGGATGGAAGGATGTTTTCCTACCAAAAAAGATGGTGCTACCGAGTCATCATTTTGAAATGTGTTTGATGATAGAGGTGCTATATAAAAATAAGCAGAACAAGAATCATTCCTCATCTTTAAAAAGAAACTGATAGGATCAAAGTTTATTAGAGATCTCAGGAGCAAGTAAGGGTAATAGCAACTCTGGAGTCGTTCCAAAAGCTGAAGGAAATTTGAGTTCATTCTGTTCTTTCTTTCTTTTTTTTTGAAATCGGCTTGCCCATTTTTTGGTTATTGCAGTGTAAGCAGCTATAGAAATATATATTAGACTTGGAAATGTTCTTGAACATACCTCAGAGTGCCGTACCTTTTCAAGCTATTAATTAACTTCCGGGATATATTTTACCAGTATTAATGAGAGTCAACATCTGCTTAATTAGGAGCTGATAATTCAATTTGCAGCTTGTTCATTTGCATTTCCAAGGGACTGTATGAGGGCTTTAAGATTGTAGGTGGATGTAAATCACATGCCAATTTCATAATGAAGAATTTCATGTCAGTTAAAAAACATCTATAAGGATTGAGTGGAGCCCTGGGCATATGGCACAACAAATTCATCAACTTGCAGTGAGAACTCAAAAGTCATTAGGAAGAAATTAATTGATCAAATTTATTCATTCATTCAAATAATGTTGGTTAACACCCACCCTGTATCAGCCATGAACCAGCTTCTAGGAATACAATAAAGAAGATATAATTTCTTCTTTTACACACCTGGGATCTAGTGGAAAGACTGATTCATGAACTAGTAAATCCAATCCAAAGTAATGGTTGGGAGAAGGGGGAAGTTCAGGACCCGGTGGGAGCATGAAGGAGGAGCCTCTGGGATCAGGGAATATCAGCTGGAGGTGGGACAGCTGCAGTGTGTGTATAAGAGGAGGGGTGGTTGGTAGTGGTGGACGCTGGGAAAAATAATGAACAATAGCTTTTATCCAACCCCAAGACACATCCTAATCAAATTGTTAGCTTTCCACTTGGATGCTGGAAACTACATAGTGCACTTGCCTACAAGGAGTTAGACTAGAAGCTTCTTAAGGTAGGGACTGTGTATATCCTATTCACCTCACAGCACAGAAAATAGTCAAGACACTAGTAGAGATTTGTTTGTGGTTTCCCATCTCCGTGGTGGAAGTGGGAATACAATGGGACAGGAAGGAATTGTGGTGGGAGGAACCACACGATCCTAGGTGATCTCCACGTATTACTCCACCAAATAGTCCAATAACACTATGACACAGTTTTTATCTCTTTAACTGTTGCTTTTAAAGAATGAGCTTCAAATTTCCTTCTATGTCTGTGGCATGACAAAGGCTAGAGGGTGAGTATTAAATGTCTACAGTTGACTTTCTATGTCAGTCCACTCTCAGTAAGTTATGCTATGGTGACAAAGTGTAACCCCCGGAGATCAGTAACTTATTACAGCAAAAGTTTATATCTCATTCACAGTACATTTCAGCTACAGATTGGCTGCAGGTCTGGGATCCTTAGAGATGGGCCCGGGAGTGACAAAATATTGTGAGCAAATTATTCAATTGACAACTGTTTTCAGCAAAGCTTTTGACATTTTCTCTTTAAAATATTTATTTATTGACTCCATTAGCTAATGGTGTTCACTAACCCCAGGATACAGGGAACAAAATAATGAATCTAGGTTGATTGGCTTAATTGATTAGAACATACCATCAGTCCAAACATCGCAGCCACAGTTGTCCTTGCACTAAAGAAAAGCTCCATTCTATGGCCACAACCTGACTGTTTCTCCATGTTGGCACATGCCAGTATTTGTTCCTGTAAGAAAATAAGTAAGGGAGACTAGGTGGATTAGGATAAACCTAACATGAACAAAACCTCAAGCTCTAGTAAGAACAGTGGCTCATCATCAGCACATTTCTTGAGAGCTTGTTTGGAGGTTTTAGCAGGATAGCACAGCTACTCGTGTATACCTCTCCTCTATGGGGGACAGTTGTCCTCTTCGACTGAGCCCACAGCAGTGAGGGAGGAAGGAGACACTAGCCAGCCAGATCAGCCCAATCAACCCTGGCAACCAATGAGTGACAGAGGTCAGCCAGACCACCCTCACAATCAATGTACTTCATCGAAAGTGATTGTAAAAAACAGCTCACTCAGTGAAGAGTAGAAATAGTTGACCTGTTTTCAATAAATATTTCTTGAACACCTTCAACTTGGAAGTTTGAAAGATATGTACCCGGTCCTTGACCTCAAGGCTCTCAAAGTCAAGGTAGGTGGAGGCACTTCAGTGAATTACTACATGGAAGTGCTGAAGGAGCAGAGGAGCCCATGTAGAGGAATTGGGGCAACTGGACTTGGAAAGATGTGTAGAGTACGACTAGGCTCTCTTGGTGTAGGGCTACTCTTTCTGCCTGCATGCCTGTCTTCCTGCCCTGAGGAAAAGGAGGACCTCTGGGGGTGCATACTTTGCTTCCAGACATACAGGCATTATGTGATTGAGGTGAGGTTTGAGCCCATGACTGGCTCTAAAGCCTGCTCTTGTTTATCTTCCAGGAATGGTTTGAGGGAGCTCCAAAGAAAGCTTAGTTACAGGACTGAGGGGATTGTGGGACTCAGGGTCACCAAAGCAGGGGATTCCTGTGGGAGTATTTGGTAGTGAGGGTGTGTGTGTGGGTGTGTGTGGAGGAGCAGGGTGGTGGTGGACCAATCACAGAGTCCCTTAAAGTGTGCATATCATTATTATTTTTATCGGTGATATTATTACTTTGTGTAGAGACTTATAACTTTCAAAGTACTTTCACTGTTTTCACCAAACCCAGCAACTTCAAATCATTTTTTCAAAAAATATGTTTCTAACATATTAGGTAACAATAAAACCTTAACTTTATATTTACTTTTTTATTTTAGTAGCTTTATTGAGGTATAATTTATATAACATAACATTCCCCTCTTGTGAGTGCACAGTTCCATGGTCTCATTAAGCTGCAGAGCGGTGCAGCCATCACCACAATCCAGACACAGAGCCGCTCCATTGCCTTAAAAAGTCCCCTCATGCCCATCTGTGGCCAATGTCCCTGCTCCCACCCCATGTCATAGGCAACCCCTAGTCCACTTTCTGTCTCTTTAAATTTGTAGACTGGTGCACATAAGTATGCAATATTTTGTGCCTGGCTTCTTTTACTTAGCAAAATGTGCTTGGGTTCATCTGGATGTAGCATGTATCAGTATCTCCTATCAATTGCTGGACTGTTTTCAATGGTATGGATATGGCATATATAGAAAATCAAGCCACCAAGTGCTGAACATTTCTGTAATTCCTTAACTTGAAATAGCTCTTTTAAATTTACAGATCACTTTGACATACATTTTCCTGAACCACAGAAAGAGGTCAAAGCAGGTTGTTATTCTTATTTTATCATGATAATAAGGATGAGAATAGTAGCTGACATTGTTGAGCTCTTACTATTTGCAGCCCTGCTCTAAACATGCTGTGTGTGTTAATTCATTGAATCTGTGCAGCAAATTTTGCTGTTATTCTCATCTTTTAGACTGGTGGACTGGTTCAAAGAGGTTACATTCTGAAATTTTTGCAGCCAGCAGGTGTTAAAATGGGGGTTTAAAACCAGGCAATCTGATGCCAGTGGTGAGGCCTAGGGAAGTGAAGAGATGATCTGACTTATTCAACGCCACTGCGCCTAAATAGAGGAGTCTCTCTCCTCTCGATATAAATATATTCGATATAAACTTATTTCTCAAATCCGAGAGAATTTTAGACACGTTAGATATTAACATATACCATACTCTCTTTTTGTGTAGATGAGGATACTGCCTGAGAAAAGTAAGATGTATGTGACCTTTTCCAACATCAGCCGTCTGGCCTGGATTAGATCCCAGTTTTCCTGACTCCAAAGTTGTACTTTTATCATTAGCTTCCTTCTTAGAGATTGATACAAAGCCCGATGTGAGGGGAGAAAGAGGGAGCTTGGATTGAGGTGGAGGAGGACACTGAAACGGGCAGTAAAAGCATGGAGGAGACAATTGTTTTTCTGTAAGTTTGGGACACAAAGAGTACATGTGTGACAGAGCCCCTGACCTACTTCAGTTCTAGAACCTTCTTGACTTTACAGGTGACTGGGCCAGCATGAGAATTCCAAGTGTCCTGCATGTCTATATGGTGGAAATTGACCACAGTCCTTTCAGAAAGGGTTGGTGTTAAAAAAAAAGGGGGGGGGTTAAATTTAGATACATCAATCTCTGGAAACTATTATCCACAAGTGCTTTCTAAAGTGAGTCCTTGGAAGGAAAACAGATCTGGTCTTCTATGGGAGCCTTTCTCAGATGCTCAGTTTTAGGAATTTTGAATATTGTGAATACAGTGCTCATTGTGGCATACTGCCATATTTTACCTTTCTCTCAGTGAATTTTCAACTCCTTCCTACCTCCTGGCATTGTGGTAAGGGTCCCTGGTGCTACAGTTTAAATGGTCCCTCCCTTGGGAGATGGTTCAAGCCTTCCCCTCACTGCCCTATTGCATGGTGGAGGGATGTCTGTGCGGCCCCCAACACGAAGTCTGTAGAGCTGACTCTCTAGGCACCAGGCTCTCCCTTCATCAAGCCTTCACCAGGCTCTTTGCTTTACATCTCAGGCCTCAGAGGCACAAATTCAAGGCTAGGTTTTTACCTCCCCATACTCTTTTCTTACCAAGAACAAGCCAATCCAGAGATTTGAGTTATTCACAAAAATTATTATTTTTTCCTGTTAACTCCACAGGGAAAGATCTGTAGCATTTCACAGAGGAGGGAGCATTTAGAATGATCCAGAAGAAATGATGAGTATGATTGGACAAGTTTTAGGGAAATCATATTCCAAGCAGAGTGGCAATTTACAGTAGAAAATGTGTGAAATTCATGTGTGTCCTGAGAAAAATGTTCAGAGAATAAAATGGTTCAGTGTGACTGGCCCAGGGACATGTGTTTCCGGGTCAGAGCTTGGGTCATGCCATGGAAGTTAAGCCCGAAAGGAGGAAAAACCCTGACTGTAGCTGTGAGGAATGTGAAGGACCTTAATCTGGATTAGACCGTAGGAGTCAAGACTGTAAACAACGAAATCCAGAGCTATTGCAACAATTACACGTGACGTTACAAGAACTGTAAATAAGCCAGAGGTTGTGGATAGATATAGAGGTAAGGGAGAATTTGAGAGAAACATAAAAAGGCAGAATCAATAGGATTTGGTAACACACTAGAGAGGAGGGGCAGGAGGGACAAGGGATGTTGGAATTTTCACTTGTTTCTAGGCTGGGAGACAGACTATGGTTTTAAAATGCAAAGGTGAAAAGAAAGTAAACAGACTAATCAAAAGGCTATTTTGAATACAAGTATCTATAGATCTATAACAGATCTCTAAGCAGACAGAATCAATTCTGTGGCTTCCTGAGGTTTTGGTCCTGTTCTTATGCAGACTGGTTCATTGTGGGAACAGAGAGTGATGAGTTTCTTGTTCTTCATCAAAAAAATTCTACCATTGATTCTGTTACATAGCAGTTAGGAATGAGCAGCCAAAGGGGAAATAAAGGCAGGGCCCTTACCATTGCAATCCAACAAAGAACTTAATACAGGAGGGCGGAAGCAAAGGAACACATGTCTCACCCATTGACCCAGCAGTCCTGAGCCTGGTCTGATAAGATTACCAGGCATGCAGAACAACACAAGCAAAACTGTGATAGTGCAGGAGGGGAAGCCCTTGAAAGTCTGTGTGTGTCATCTCCAGTAGCTGGGAAGGAAAACCTTGACGACCCTGCGTATTCATCCCAAAGCCTGGAAAGGGGAAGGGGAAGGGGGAGGGGGAGGGGAGGGGGATGGGGAGGAGTTCACAGTGCCCAAAGAAAAGGCCCGTAAAACAGCTTTGGTTAACTGCCTGCCTCCTGTCACATATACAAAATGAACAAATGGAGCCTGGGGCCAGATAAATATTCGGGCTAAGATCCCTACACAGACCTACATTTGGGTAGTCATGTGTCTCCGAGGGAAGCTGGCACCATCTTCACCCATCAATCAAAAATGTAACTCCCTCGCCGCCATCCTGCCAACCATGTGAGTCCTCAGAACAGAGGACGCAGGCCCTCAGCTCTCTCAGCTCTCTTGCCACACGGGGGCCCCGACCAGCTGGCCTCTGGCCGCTGTGCTCTTGCCGCCTTTGCTTTTGCTCTCCCATTACAACTCATCATTAATAAACTTTCCTACATGCTAATAGGCTTGCTGATCTGTAATTCTTTATTTGTATTGTCAAGAGTTTTTCCTGTAACACATACATGTAGAAGGTGGTGGCAAAACCAAGACACAAATCCAGGGTTTCGCAGACATATTTCATGTTGTTTCTCAACGCAACCTGACTCCCGTTTCCTGCTATTGTTATAACACAATATTATGTTACTGGTTTCCTAGAGTATTGTAACAAAGTACCACAAACTACATGGCTTAAAACAACAGAAATTTATTCCCCCACAGTTTTTGAGGCTAAAAGTTCAAAATAGAGGTGGAAGTAGGGTGATGTTTGATCTGATACTTCGGGTGGAATTCTTCCTTGTCTTTTCCTAGCTTCTGGTGGTGGGGGGCGTTCCAGTCCCTGACACCCCTTGGCTCACAGCTGCATCACTCCAGTCTCTGCCTGTGTCACCACATGGTGTTCTCCACGTGTGTCTCTGTCTTCACGTGGCATTTTCCTCTCTATAAGGACACCAGCAACATTGGACTAGGACCCTCTCCAATAAACTCATCTTCCCTGTATTATGTCTGCAAGGATTCTATTTCTGAATGAGATCATATTCACAGGTACAAGGGACTAGGACTTCAACTTCCCTTTCTAGGGACACAATTCTACTAATAGCACCTGGTAACACAGTAAAAACTCCTGAATTTCAGCACCAGACAACCATCTTTGTCTCCACATTAATGCAGAATGATAACTCACTGAGGACACTTCTGTAATTAAGAGGACATTATTCATTTTTTAAAATCTTTAAATTAAAAAGAAAATGTCTAGTTAATTTCTGTTTGATGGCTATACATTCCTTTTAGGAATAAAAAGTATTATTTTGTGGTGGAAAAAAAGATACTCAGAATGCTTACTTTCTTTAGGACCTTAAGCTGATTAAATACCTGAGTTCAGAAGGGTTTTTTAATGTATCTATGGAGACACAAACTCTGGAATTATGAAGTTAAAATTTTCATTCTCAGTATGACCATGGACATAGTTCCTGATGGTGATACTAAGAGTAGGTATTTTTCTACATTTAAAGCTTTTATCAAATCTCTGCAGTGTGCAAGGGTTCAAACAGAGCAAATAAGATGTTGTATACTTTCAAATGACACTCACCATTGCTTTCCATCTTGAGAGAGAAAAGCACCAACACAAACTATCTTTGCCCTTGGCAAAACATAACCTCAAAGGATGTACTGTACCAAATAGGAGAGAGGTAGAAGATAAGCAGAGAGAATTGGGGGAGGGGAGATAAACTTTAACAAATAGTAATATTCCTGTAGCAGTCATGTTCGGATAATTACTCTATTTCTTAGAGAGGCATTGATGATATTTATTTTGTTTCATTATTTTGAGCAGTCTTTTTTACACTTGAATCCATCTTTGCCTCCATTTCCTTTTCAAAATCAGGCCTGATGCTCTCTCTGTGACCCAGCTTCACGAACTGGTAGGTCAAATTTATAATCTGGAGCTGACAGGTCAAAGGCTGAGACGACTGCACTGATTTGGGTACAGTGATTGTTCTAAGTAACCCGAGATTACACCACATTGCAGTATCACATTGTCTAAAATCCAGAAAAATCATAGTACATTGCCAGAGTGAGGTGACACAGTCTGATGGACATAAATGAGGCCACATAAGGACAGTATTTTGTATCCTACCTTGTTAAGGCATATAGAAAGTACTGTACGAATTGATGCCCAAAAAGTTCAAGGCTGCTCTGTTAGCTTAGAAGAGCTTTTGCCCTTGTATTTCATTAGTCATTTCCAATACATTCATAAATAGTCACTTGGCCAAGCATTTGAATAGATTTTGATCTGGATGGATAAGTGGCAAATCTGACTCTTGATGTTTCTGGGAGCAGTTGAATGCTGGCCTACTACCTCACAAAAAGCAAGATTTAAAAAGTTCTCGATTAGCAAGGGTCATGCATCATGTGATACCTTTGTCCCCAAACTGGTTAGTCTGATTCTGAAGAGATACAAATGGAAGAGTTTTTCCAAAAAAGCAGAACTGACCTTGGTTCATCCTGTCATCACAGGTGAGCACTGAAGCGGCTTGGAGTTTACTCACCACTTTATTCCGTTTTGCTTGTTTCCTCTCCTTAGTTGCACCTGTGCTGTTTTCTATGGGTCCTAGGTGACTCTGTGACTTAGCTTTGGAGATTGCTATATAACTCAGATGAAAAACAATTATTTGCAAACATCACCTATTGTTTTTCATCCACTCTTGTTACCTATAGCACTCAATACCCTGTGCGAATGTATCCAAGCTTCAGACAAACAAGTCCACTCTTTGCACAGGCGCTGAGTTTTTGCTACGCCAACCCTTTGTGCATGCTGTGTATTCTGCTTGAAATAAATCACAGTTCGTTAAATGATATCTCTTCAATTTAGCCTTGTGATAATCTCATGTATGGGACTTGTTTGAAAAGCAGAATCTGACCTTGTAATAAATGTTTTTTTTTTTAAAGATTTTATTTGTTTATTTTTAGAGAGGGAAAGGGAAGGAGAAAGAGAGAGAAACACCAATGTGTGGTTGCCTCTCACGTGGCCCCCACTGGGGACCTAACCCACAACCCGGGCATATGCCCTGACTGAGAATCGAACTGGCGACCCCTTGGTTTGCAGCCCACACTCAATCCACTGAGCTATGCCAGTCAGGGCTAGATGGTTTCTTGTGAAGATATTTGTCTTCCTCTCAAAATAAGTTTAAGACTAGCATTCAAGTCTTTTAGACACTAAGGTATCAGGGGTTATGAGGTAACATTATACTGGTCAGCAATGTGTTGATCAGGAGGGCCCAGTCAGAAGATCATTTTGATTTTGTGAACTGGTTGCCGTTAGTTCATCCAGTTGCAGTTAGACCTCCCGATCTCCTCCTGGTCTCAAGAGGAAGAAAGCCAGTAACAGATTTCTTCTCTTTCAGCATTTCTGATCTAACTGATTTAGGGCAGCAGACACTTGGTCATCAGTAGCAGCTGGTTTTCCTCTGGAAGATAGAAGTCAAGGAGGCAGGGACAGTTTTCATGGTCACAGCCGTGGCCTGATTCAGCATTATATCCATTCCAGAAAGGATGATACTACTCCAACTCTCATGTGGATGTGTAATTCTAAAGTCTGAAAAGTTTTCTTTTAGTTTAAGCTTTGGTGTTCTCTCTAACACTCTCAACTTCAAGGCTGAAGTCTTGAGGACCTTCGAAATAATGGCTGCAGTGGAAAGTCATATATTCGCTCTTGTCACTGCCAGCAGGTGCACCTTCCGTCTTAAATTCTCTTACGGCTCTTGTTTTACAGACACTTGTTATTGCTGCTCTGGCTGAACATACAGAAGCAGTGGTTGCTCTTTTAGCTTGGAGGCTTTGAACTATGGCTCTCTCATTCAACTTAGATTGCAGATCTCAGGCTGAGAGCTCTTTCCTGGCTAAGGCTATGTTTATTTTAATCTCAGTTTTCAGACTTGATAGCTCTGGTCTGAGTTTATGTCTCCCTTGTAGGTTCTACTGAAAGTGACAAGATAGCGTGAACACATGAATCATTACAAATATTCCAACCAGTTCCCTGAACACTGGAGTCTCTATCAGCACATGGACATTCTTCCAAAGTAAGCATTTAACTAAGCATTTTGCTACCTCATTGTAAAAATCACCAGCTTTTCTGCTGATTGCCTTCATTAAGCCTTGACATATTTTGGCTTAAGTTCTTAGTAGCATCACACTTTCAGGTACCACGGAATCACTGAGGTTTTATTTGGCTGTTTATAAGAAAAATCCAAATACATAGCTCAAGCAATACAGAAATAAGAGGTGTCTGGAGGCAGCTAATTTGGGACCAGAATTGTCTATAATTTATTTACTGTGCCACCCTTTGTACTTAGATATCAGCTTTTTAGGTTGCCTCATGGTGCAAAGTAGCAGCTGGGGTTCCAGAATTTTGTTTAAATTTTATACTGCAAAGATTCAGGGAACAGAAGGGCAAAGAGATCTTTTTCCTGTTGAGTCTGCCTCCTTAAGAGTGAGTAGGGAGTATAGTCTCCCAGCTGGCATACGGAGCTCTGTAATTAAACCAGAATTCTATTAGTAGATTGAAGAGATTGGATACTGTACAGACAACTATTACACCATCCTGATTATTTATCTAGCATTCAGCCATATGTTATGCCAAATACTAAAAATATTAGTAAGCCCCTGAAGATACACCTTACAAACACAAAACAAAAATGTCCCAAACTTCTCATGGTGAAATGACTTATATTAGTACAGTACTGAAAATAAGATAAATATCCATCATTAGTTTAGCTGAACAGCCACAAAATGGAGTTGTTTTCCACCATAACGATGATAAGATCTTTATAAAATTTTATGGAATAATTTCCAGGATATTTTGTGAAATAAAGAAAGCAAGGAGCAAAAAGGGTAAGGTGCAAACTACTTTTTGTGTAATAAAGAATAAATAAATAAGAACACACATACACGTTGCTTAGTTTTTCAAAAAAGAAACACAAGAATGACAAACTAGGAATTAATGAAAGAGATTCCCTAGCAGGCAGGTGAGAACTGTGGAAGGGATCGGGCTGGGAACTAGAATTCCATACATATATTTTAACATAGTTCTGAATTTTGTAATATTTTATATATTTCTGTAAGATTTATATATATAAAATATTTTATTTATCCTTAGAAAGAGGGGAAGGGAGGGAGAAAAAGCGGGAGAGAAACATCAACTGGCTGCCTCTATCACGTGCTCGACTGGGGATTGATCCCACAGCCCAGGCATGTGCCCTGACTGGGAATCGAACCGCGACTCTTTAGTTCACAGCCCGCACTCAGTCCACTGAGCTACACCAGCCAGGGCCCTATTATCTTGTTTATAAGGTTACAACTTGCTTTTTTGAGCTTGATTAACAGTGTCTTTTCCAGGATTGAATCAGAGCAGTAATGGCAAATATTGACAAAACATATATTAAAATAACTTCAAATTGTGTTTTAATTTAAAATCATTGATTTGTATCTATCTTGGACACAGCAGTGAGGAAATTCTCTCATGATGAAATATTGTATCTCTTAGTAGTGGGGAGGAAAAAAGAACAGGTGTGGAGGAAAGCTGAAGGAATTAAATGGGGAATGGTGGCCCCATCTCCTCTCTAGAACTATGTGAGGATGGCGCAGGGCCTCAGAGTCCTGGTGAGCTCTTACTTATTTAATTTTATGTAATAATTTGTTCACTTATTTGTTATCCTAGAGTCTTAAAGTCTTGGTGAATTTGCAGTTTTTATTTTCTTCTCTGTTGTTGGTTATCAGGGGTGGTCAGTGCTTGAAGCAAGAAAGGTGGGCAGGGATGTCCCAAGGGGAATCTCAAGATAAGATCTGGGGCTCCCCTCTCAACAGATTGTCTCTCTGTTGTGAAGCTTGCAATAGTTGGCTGGTGTGTTTTAAAAGAAAGGAACAAGCTATCATTTAAGACATATGGGTGAACAGCCTTAGCTTACTCATGTATATAGAGCTCAGAAAAGATGTTCATCGCTACTTGTAATATAATTTAAAAGCTGAACCATTAAAAATAAAATTTTAGCCTTCTGTTGCTATAGAACTACAATATTCTTTAAAAATGTTCTTTCATACCAGCAATAATGAATGACATGTTTTGTAAAATTAGATTCATGTCAAATAGTCAAGGTACCTTGTGATTTGAAGGCAGCGAGGCTGTAATTACTTCGACCTAGCCATCTCTTCTCCCCTTCCAGAAAGTATTTCTCAATAAATGATTCTTTTCCATATCAGAGTATTGTAGAGAACATCATGTGAATTCATTGTTAGCTTCCTTAGACAAATTTTTCAAGGTCTTTAACAAGAATTAAATAGAAATGAAGATAAACAAACATAAAAAAAGAGCTTCTTTAAAAGATATTTTAAAACAGGATTTTTATTACTTTTTAAACATTTGAATTAAAAATCTGTTTCAAGCAAATATCTGAAGTACTTCAAAAAGAGTAAAAATCTCAAAGTCACATCTAGTCTTTAAGTTCCAACTTAAATATCTACTTTGGGTGTCTTCCCTGAGCCCCTGTGTTATAGAACTATTGGCCCAGCTCCCAACAGCCACAGCGTGTTGTCTGTACCCCACACAGCACTTCTCACCATCTATGCCCTAACGTGGTTACTTGGAGAAATAGTATCTTTTCTTACAAAATTAAAAGTTGCTTGAGGATGGAATCCATATCTTAATCACTCATATAGTGAGCACTCAAAAAAAAGAATGATTGACTGAAGAGGCCATATAAACGACCTATTTTGTAGTGGAGAGTTCTACAGACTTTGCCTGTAAAGGGCCACGTAGCAGCTGCGTTTGGCTTTGTGGGCCACATGGCCTCCATCACGACTACTCGGCTTACCGTTGTGGTGTGAATGCACCCACAGGGCATATGTAAACGATGAGCATGGCGGCATTTCTGTAGAAATTTATTTACAGAAACTGTGCATGGGGAGGCTGGGTTTGGCCCATTGGCTGTAGTTTACAGACTCCTGTTGTAGAGCAAATGTCCATTAGATCTTCGAACAGGAAATATCGTGACAATTTGATTTATTTATTTATTTTTAAGATTTTATTTATTATTTTTAGAGAGGGGGGAAGAGAGGGAGACAGAGGGGGAGAGAAACAGCAATGTATGGTTGTCCCTCACATGGCCCCCACTGGGGAACTGGCCCACAACCCAGGCATGTGCCCCGACTGGGAATCGAACTGGCAACCCCCTGGTTCCCAGCCTGCGCTCAGTCCACTGAGCTACACTAGTCAGGGCTCCTAACAATTTCATATAACAACATAAGTCCTATATTTCTGTCCCCTTTAGCTGTAACGGCACAATTCTTCCTGACTGTCTTGAAGCCCATCGTCTAACGTACACACACACACATGCACACGCACACTTCTCAGATGTCTGGTGATCTTTGGCTCTCTCCTCATATTGAAATGAGGGGATCTAGACAGCTGCTGGAAGCTTCACCCTGTGGGCAGGGCCTGTTGATAGAACACTTGACTGTTGGGAGACCTGATGCGGCCATTTCATCAGGTAATCTGGATGGTATCTTTAGCTTTTTTTTTTTTTTTTTGAGCTGATAAGATCCACCAGAAAAGAACCTTCTAAGCACTTTCATATACAAGGGGTGAGGTAGTAAACACAATGAGGAAACTGTGGCAAAAGTCTCAAAATATGCTTAGTCCACATTACATGGCGATGAAAGAGCCCATGCACTTTTCTTCACCATGAGGCTGTGAACATTTTGAAGCATGAGCTAAGTCCCCTTCGCGGTTGTGCCACCACCTAGCATGGCGTCTGACCCAGGGCAGATGCTTAGCAGGTGTCTGAGAGTGCTCGGAGCACATAAGACTGGGAAGGCTGGGAAGGCTATTTCTCTGGTCCTTATCACTGGGCACCTACACATCTGATCTTCTAATTCTGTCATGTTTTTCACATCTTTCTTCACTGTAATTTGAGATAAGAATGTGAATGAATCTGTATTTCTTACATGTACAATACATCTTCTTATGGGGCTTGTCATTCTCATTCTCGGAGAATGAGCAGAAATATGAAAAGAATTATGTACAAGTAAAATGCTGATTTATATTTATTCTTTCATTAATTTTTATTTTTAAAGCACTGTCTTATGTCTTCATCAACCATTTAGAATCACTTACAATCATTACCTAAAATTAATTTGGGGTAATTTAAATTTACCTAAGCAGTTTCTCATCTATTCTTAAAGATTACTTAACTCAATTAGATTTTAACTACACCTATGTGTCAAATAAAATGGTAAAGGACAGCGAGTCCACTTTCTTTCCACAGCCAGCTCTCTCCCATTTTTCACATGAGTGCTTCCCTCATTCTCTACTCTTCTTAAATCCTCCACAGGCCGCCTCTGCTCACTTCCCAATCCCCTGGGCAGATGAGCTTTCCTCTTGCTTTGTGCGGGGACTAGCTGTGAGTTAGTGTATTACAAGTGTACTGCTCCATGCTTATATCCACTGTCCTCCTTCCCTCCTGTGACAATATGGCCGTCTCCTATCTGAAGCTCTTCCTTCTGCTCAGCTTGGCAGTGATTCCTCTTCCCACTTTCCACATCAACTCCTGCATACCATCTCTCTCTTAAACCTTAACACAGGGGTGTCCAATCTTTTGGGGTCTCTGGGCCACATGAGAAGAGTTGTCTTGAGCCATACATTCAATACACAAACACTAGTGAAAACTGATGAGCAAAAAAAGGTTTTAAGTACTATATTTTGCCATGTATAATGCACGCTTTTGCCCACATTTTTGAGGGAAAAATAAGGATGTTCATTATTCATGGGTATAATATTACATACCATGGGTATAATAATGAGTATAATAATCTTGTGTATAGTGCACACAAAAGTGGGTGTGCATTATACACGGGAGTGTATTATACATGACGAAACACAGTACGTTTATGGTTTTCGTGTTGGGCCACAGTCATAGATGTCCTGGGCCGAGGGTTGGACACCCCTACCTTAAGTCATTGCTTTTGTGTACGGGCTTTCCCATCTTTTAAAAACTGCCCAAATCTTTCTTATGGTTAAAGAGCATGCCAGTGGGGTTTTGATGGGGTTGCACTGAATCTGTATATTGCCGTTTTGAACTATATTGATCCTTCCAATCCATGAACACAGAATATCTTTCCAATTTTTTTGTGTACAATACAATTCTTCCAGAATTTCTTTCGATGGTGTCTGGTAGTTTTCAATTGTATAGGTCCTTCACTTCTTTTGTTGACTTTATTTCTAGGTATCTTATTCTTTTTGTTGCAATTGCAAATAGAAATTACACAGATGATATATTATAGAATTGTACACTTGAATCTTATATAATGTTATTAACCACTGTCGCCTCAATACATTTAACAAAAACAGCCTGCCAAAACAATAGCCTTCTTCGAGCCCACATGCCTTTCTCTTCACCCTTTCACATTCAAATGTCCACTTTCTTCACCTCCCATTACTTCTCAAGCCATAGCACTCTGTCTTAAGTTACCAATGCTGGGAGAAACCTCTCACCAGCAAATACTTTGCCACACATTCAGTCCACATGCCTTAGCCCTTCTTTACTTTCTACTTAACAACTCTCTTCTCATTTTGATACACTCTTTTGGAAGCATTTGCTTTCCAGAACTCAACCCTACTCTAGTATTTCCTTAAATCTCTGTCAATCTCTGTTAGTCTCCATTGCAAGTTCCTGCTTCTGAACCATCCTGTAAGGTTGTTGTTCCTTTCTTAGCCCCTCCCCCACACTACACAGTCTTCCTGCTTTCACTACACCCACTCCCACAGCTGCAACTATTATCTCTATGCCAAAGATCTCCCACTTTTATGTCTGACCTTGACCTCTCTTTTGAGTGTAGATGCATATGTCTGATTGACTCAGTCTCTGTATGTCCCAATCCGAACTCTTGGTCTTTTTACTTGAAGCCTGATCTCCTTTCTTTTCTTCCCTAATTTGGCTACTCCGGTGTCCATTCCTCTGTCTACATCCAACAGATTCTCGAGTCTGGGAGATTCCAACTATTACAAGCACGAGTCTTTTCACTTCTCTTTATTCCCGCTACAAATGCTGTTATTTTGGTCCAACATTTTCTTTCACCTAGAACACCTCAAGCTTCCCAAGTGGTTTTCCTTTTTCAATGCTCTTTAATCCATCTATTCCTTACACTGCCACCAGAGGGAGCATTCTACAATTTAAATATGATCTTGCAAGAAGATTAAAACTCTACTGGCTTGCATTGCCTTGCGAATTAGTCCTATGGACCGATGACAAGGTCCTTCATGACATAGTCTCTGTTAATTAGTCCAGGCTTCTCTCCATTGCTTACTCCTTTGCACTTTATTTTCCAGCCATACTTAAATTAATTCACTCCCTTACATAAAGCACGTACACTCTCTTCTAAGCCTAGTAATAAAATGTCTCAAGCAATTGAAAAATACACTCATTTTCTTCTTACATAGGGAAATGTGTTTACAGTTACATATGATAATATATATGATAAGGTAAAAATCTTATGCATATCTCTTTTTAAAATAACTCTTCTTTGGAGGATACCTGCATTTAGAATTCTAGAAACCAAGGGCTTGATCACCTGTTAAGATTAAAATGAGAGTCTGGTTAGGTCATTTTGCATAGATGTTGGAGGAATGATACAGCATTTATGTTGTCACTTGCCCATCCTGCCGGGTATTGCTAATGAACCACGGCACTTTTTTCTGAAGAGCCTAGACTCAACATCACAAACCCATCTAACATTCCAGCAAGCCACTGCCGTAGGAGTGGGTCCTAAGATGAAACCTCTTTGCCATTTGTGTGCCTGGGTATGACATGCGATTTTGCATGGAGGACTTGAGGATAAATGAGCCCAGAGAGTTGAATTCTTACTCAAATTTGATTTCTGTCTCATGTCTTCCAACAAGGACACCCTAACTTGTTAAATATAGTTTTCCTCCCTAACCTTAGAGGAATCTCAATCCAGATATCTTTAAATAAGGCATACATACCCCCAGATAGACTTGAAAATTTTGTAGGGGTACACAGTATGGGCAGTATTAGGCAAATCATTTTGTAGCTGCTCCATTTCCATAGGTCCCTTCCTAGTGCTAATGAGCTTGAGAGCCACTCCTTCGCTTTTTCTCCTTTCTTACCTCCCTTTCCACAGCTGACTGTCTCCTACCTTACAAAGGAATTGTGCACCTCTCACCCAGCTGAATATTATTTTGAGGCATTTCCAGCTGAATATTATTTTAAGCATAAAAACTTAAGGGCATTAAACATAGGGGTATTTGAAAATGGAGAGCTCTTGAATGAGAGCCCCTAGATTTGGCAAAACAAGCAAACAAAATGGAAGAGCAGTGCCTGACTTCATTTAGGTTACAGTCTCATGGAGGGCCTCTATGCCCACCCTGTCTCTGACTATATATGTTAGAATTAGGAATTGAAAAATAGAAGTGTTGCTTTAGAGTACACACTGACATTTTTATTTACACCGAAAGATGAAATTGGACTTTTTATGGCAAAAAGAAATTCCGACTTGGCTAATTGGTTTGACTGTGAGGACTGGCTTTGCCAGTGAGGTGTTCTATAGCAGGTATGTTTCCTTAGTTGAAGGGGCTAAATCTGCAACGCCAAGTATATTTAAAAATATATTTAAATATTTTACATAATATACAGTATGTTAGAAATTATTAACTATTACATTTGAGATAAAAATGTAGTTCAATTAAAAAATATATGAGGAGGCATATCACTCTTCAAAATTGTATGTGTCAAGTTAATAATATATTAGGTACATCGTGAAGGAAAACTTCAAGTTTATTATCTAATAATTAAACCGCAAAATTATGCTTTGGATAATAGGGCTTGAGCATTTTTGGAAACCATAAAGACCGCTTCAACTTAAGAAAACCAGGGTGCAGAGAGTTCAGGGACTAGCTCACACCCATCTTCTAAGATAAAAGCATGTCCCATCTATTTCTCCTCATTTCTCAGAATACTGACCATCATAATCCTTATAAAAGGCCTATACAATTGACATTGACATTCACAAATTTTAATTATACAAGAAAACACGAATATACTCTGAAGTGTAAAAAAGCACACTTGCATTCAGCTTTACTGTGATATTCATTTAGCCTGGTGACATATCTACCGTAAATATATACTTCAACATTGAATTAGCAATTTTCTTACCTTCTTAACATTTAGAAGGGCTTTTAGAAGTTATTTTTATGATATGGATCTTTTTAAATGCCATCCAGGGAGCTACAGATTAATGTTTTTTCAGTAATTTTCGGCTTGACAAGTAAAGGCATTGCAAGCTGTTACAAATATCATTAATTTACTAATAAGCCATCACAATACCTTGTGGAGGAAAGAGCACTAGTCTCAGGAAATAAGAATCCTGGAACCTAGTTCTAGATCTCCCACTAATACGTTGTATAATCACAGACCTTGGTTATGTGTGTTTAATTGTCAGAATGCTAAGTAGCTTTCACTCTGAGGACTAGTTTTAACTGACTACAATTTCCTGAAGTTGTAAATAAAGAATGATTTCAAGGATACTACTGGCATTTGTAAGAAAGTGTGTTATGACCTGTTTAGAATATCTATTATTAGCGTAGATGAAGTATGTTGTATATTTGTCAACCCCTATGGTAAATAGAATCATGTTGTCAGTGTTTGGTCTTCTGGTACATGTAATGTGCATATGTGTGTTTCTTCCTAATAAAGAGGGATTCGTTAAAGAAAATAAAAAGCCAAAAACAGTCATAGTCCTTTAATTACTATTGGAGTGGTTGCCATATAAGAGTTTTTTAGAGTAACTGGCAAGATCACCTCACCATTCCCCCTAGATTTACAGCTCTCCAGAGACTTGCTGAAGAGAAATAGAAATGCATTTATAGGCATTTGAAAGAAGGTCAGTGAGGTTGCTATTTAGGGAACAATTCCGTTGTAGTTAGAGTCATTGTTTTCTATTGTTTTCCCATTCCTTGTTCCAAATCTAGGAACAAGATTTGCCTGGTTAAACCAGAGGTTATTGTCTCTTGATGACAGACTCACTGTTATTAATGCACATGCATCGCATGCATTATATACAATTTATGCTGGGTGACAGACCTATCGCGAATCCCTTACCCAAGACATGCACTTCCTGCTATCAATGTATCTGGGAAGTGAAGTTGTTACTGATTAGAAGAAGAGAATGGAATTATAGTCCTGGATGTAGAATGTGTTGTAATATCATTAAAAAAGCTCAAATGATATACCGGGCACCTGGTTTAAAAAGCAATGAACTACAATCAGTAGGAAGCTTGTTTTCTACTTTACCTTAGAATATTGTCTAGCACATTTATGTGGCTGTGTTCTGAATAATAATATTCCCATGAGTCATAATTTTGGTGTTTGTAGAACTTGGGGAGGATAATATCTGGGCTGAAAGGTGGGCAATGCCTGGAGCCATCTGAAGACTGTGCTGTTGCAAATGGGTGGGTGCTGTGTGACACAGAATTTCAAGAATTTAAACATAAAGAGAAGTTAATAAAGATTATACTTCTCCCCCCACCTCACCCAAGCCTGTACCAGCAGAAAGCTGGAGTATGCGTCAAGGACCCCTTCTTTGGTTATGGGGCCATTATGATGGTGAACATGAGAAAACCATCCAAAGTGCAATGCCATTGGACCACAGAGCATAATTGACAAGGAGGTGCCAATCAAGAGAACTGTCAGCAGAACCACATTTCAATCAAGAGAACTCCTATACTTCTAGGACAAGGAGTCTCCCTAAATTCCACTTAGCGAGACTCATCATTGTTGTGAACCATCCATTGCTGTGTGTGTGTGCCATTCCTGTCTTTTACGAATAGAAGATTTCATAGCAGCTATCCTCTTCTTTCTCTACCATTGGTGTGTGTGGGTGTGGGTGTGTGTGTGTGTGAGAGAGAGAGAGAGAGAACACTTGAGTATTATTAGTCTGTAGGTCACTGAAATGGAAGGAGCCTCAATGGGACTTGATGGAAAGGACTTTGTGTCACTCAGACATCCAGGGCTTTGAGCTGGATGAAATGCAGGGGACTTGGGGAAGGTGTGAGTGTGTTTTATATGTGCAAAAATGACTGTGCATGAGTACTTGGCTGACCAGAGGGTTGGAATGTGACAGACTAACAACTTCCTCCTAGTATCCTTTCTCCTCTTCTTTTTAGTAGAAAACCCACCCAGCTAAGGGTAGCATTTTCTTATCTCCCTTGCAGCTAATTGCTGGCATATGATTCCTGGATTATCTCCTTCAAGATTAATTATTTCATCCAAGACACTTTTTTTACCCTCTGATACTGATGGGAATGGTGAGAACTAGGACAACCCTGATTGTCATATGTAGGTCACCAGGCCTAGGATGCTCACATTCAGACCACTCTGTGAGAGAGTAAGAAATCTTGATCTTATTCAGGCCACTATATTTTGGGGTTGTTTGAGGTCATTTGTAGAGCAGACTAATGCCTTTCTCTTCATGTTACTCAAGTAATTTTGGTGTGTACACGTAGTTATAACAGAATGGCTTGCTGGAATGTTTCTACTAAGCTCTGAGGAAGTATGATAACACGTTACCAGACTTCGATGGAGAACATCTCTAGCGATGAGATTGCTTGTGCCTGCCTCGAACAGTGCTAGATAAACAATGATGTGGTTTCTTCTTGTGAATCTGATATTATTAACTTGATTACCTTTTTTTCTGGTGAGATTTTCATGAACTGTGTTTACATGACTGGTTACATTATTTTAGGGCTAGAGGACATTCTGTGCAATCCCCATGTGTATTTATACAATGAGTCCAACCTCAAGCATTCTTGGAGAACCTTACTGTAACAGAATAAATTAATGAATTAGTATGGTCTAACCTTTAATGAGCAGCAACAGCAAAAATGGAATGAGATCCATCAAATAATGGATGCTGTGTGGAGTCTATAACAATGATATCATAATAATACCACTCAAATAAGGTTAGAGAAAGTAAATTTAACTATTATTTTACATTTGAAATAGATGGAAATTGTACATTAAGGTTATTCTTTAAATAAATAATGG
>PVJI01018346.1:0-33576 GCA_004026765.1 Micronycteris hirsuta | reverse complement strand
TCCATCCCATTGAGAATAAAACCCATATATTTACCATAGGTCATAGCCTTGGGGATTGATTTTTGATTACTCTGACCTCATTTCCTACCTTCTTTCTTGAAACTGCTCAGTCAAGGTGCATCAGCGATACTGGTTTCCTTGCTGTTCCTCTAGTTCCTCAAAGGTCTTTGTACCTACTCTGCATGCTCTCCAAACTGTATACTCCCCCTGCCCTCTGCTTTGCATGCATTTTGCAGTGGAGACTTGTGATAGTGGTTTTTCTGGGGCTCTGTAGGTGCACATCTGGTGGGGCTAGCTATAGGCGAGCATGGTGGTGTAGGCCAGTGATAGAAGACAGGATCTGAACTGGGCCCTCAGGCATCTGTAGAGTCCCTGGCTGTTGAAATTCTCTCTTGTAGGTGTACACTGTCCCCCTGGGGGATGTGCACACTGCAGTGGAGGCTGGTGATGGGAGTTGAACCAGGGGTTTGCAAGTGCACAGCTGGAGGGGCTAGCTCAGAGAGCTTGCAGGGCAGTGGGGGTCAGCTGTTGGGGTGTAGGCTAGTGTCTTGCACTCTCAAAGCTGCAGAGACCTGAGCTGGCTGCTAGTGGAGCTGAGGGTAAGGGAGCAGGAAGGGACTCAGGTGTTTGTCATCAGTGAATGTGAACACCTGTGGGGTGAAAGTTGATAAAATCTGCAGGTAGTCCACTGTGGTTGTGTTAGTCATAGTTTTCATCAATGCAGAATTCTGCTGGGTTTATCTGCACGGGAGGTCACTGTGAATTGCAAAGGTTCCTGTTGGTGGCTGCAACTAGTAGCCCTTGCTTTTCTTCCTAATTCTTAGCCATCTCTATGAATCTCAGCTTTCTGGTCTGGGTGGGGTTAAGCCAATGCAGGACCATTGTGCAGTCTCCCAGTAGGCTGGAGAAACTGGTTGCTTACCCACCTCTTCCTTTTCTGCTGATGGGAACTGTTTGTAGTTGGGAAGTTTCCTCTTGGCTCTGAATAATTCTAGTTTGGGGAATGGAATGATGCAGGCAAAATGAAACTGTGCTTCTCTTCTTGTGAGATTATTCTAAGGTTTTTTGTTCTGTGTTGCTAAAATGTCTTAATAGGACTCTAGAACTCTCCCAGATCTGTTTTTGTTTGTAATAGCTGTCTAGTTGTTGATCTTTGCGGGGGTGTGGTGGGGTGGGGGCAGGGGCTGGTGTGGAAGCTGGAGTCTCCTATGTCTGCGTCATTTTGGTGGTGCCACTCCTACAGGTGAAATTTGAATGCTACGCAAATGTGAAGGGAAGACATAACAGAATGTATTTCTAAACAGAATTGAAACTGTATTCTAAAAAGTTCACTCATATGAATCTGACCTTTGATAGTGTGGTGATTTGTTTCAAACGTAAAGTAGGAATGATCGTCGTCTATTGTGTTATTAGTAAATGATGCTGGCATTTCAATATGTAAATACTAATTCATAGTAAAATGTAAATCTGGTCAATAGGGTTCAAAACAGAATAGTTGAAGTACACACTTTAACATTACTTATTATAAAATTTAAAATGTAATAAGAAGTAATTATTCCAACCCCAAAATGTCTTACATTACTAAACTGTAAAAATGGACAGCCTTTCAGTGCAATTTTGCTGTTTTTATTCACAATAATTTCTAAAGCCCACATTTTTCCTGTTGGATCCATTACTGAAAATTATTTGAAACACAGTGCTAAGCTAAACATGAATATGAGATGTGAAAAGACAATATGTGATTTTGGGGATTGGGATGAAGAAGTGTGTTCCTACCCCAATGTCTAGTAGTTTCTGTTAGTAAGAAGAATAAAATACTTGTTGATATACTTAAACTCTTTTATTCTTTAGTGTTTGTTTTTTAGAAGAATAAAAGCCAATATCCCAGTTTCACAGTAGACTCGATGTACTTTAAATAAATAAATATGCAAATACAAGTAAACATTTTGAATATTAAATAACCATTTAATTTATCTTTACAATCTGAGTTATATTTGGTTATCCTAAAATAAGGACTTATACCTTGGAAAAATATTAAGCTCTAAGTTTTTTTGAGATAAAATAGGTATGTAAATTATATGTAATTAATATTAAATTATATGTAATTTATTGTATGCAATTATATAAATTTCAGATATACAACATCGTAATTTGATGTCTGTATGCACTACAGAATGGTTGCCACCCAAGGTCTAGTTACCGTCTTTCATCATATAATTGACTCCGTTCACCCATTTCACCTCCTTTCCCCACTTTACCCCCTTCCCCAACTCACTTTCCCTCTGATAACCACCAGACTGTACTCTGTACCTATGACTTTGTTTTTGTTTTGTTTTTCAGGGTTTTTGTTGTTCCACATATGAAATAAATCATATGGCATTTGTCTTTCTCCATTTAACTTATTTCACCTTCAGGGTCCATTCACGTCGTTTAAAATGGTAAGATTTCATTCTTTTTATGGAAAATATATATCACATTTTCCTTATCCATCTTGGTTGCTTCCATATCTTGGCTATTGTAAATAATGCTTCAGTGAATATAGGGGTACATACATCTCTTCAAATTAAGTGTTTTTATATTCTTTAGATAAATACTCAGAAGTGGAATTAGTGGGTCATATGGCAGTTCTACTTTTAGCATTTTGAGAAGCCTTTATATTGTTTTCTATATTGGTTGTAGCAATTTACATTCCTGGCAGCAACGCACAAGGGTTTCCTTTCCTCCGCATTCTCAGCTCTTATTATTTCTTGTCTTTTTGATAATAGTCATCCTAACAGGTGTGAGGTGATATCTCATTTTGGTTTTGATTTGCATTTCCCTAAAAATTAGTCATGTTGAACATCTTTTCATGTGCCTGTTTGCCATCTGTATATCTTCATTGGAAAACAATCTGTTCAGATCTTCTGCCCATTTGTGAGTCATATTGTTTTTTTTTTTTTTGTTTTTAAGTTATGTGAGTTCTTCATATTAACCCCTTGTCAGATGTATGATTTAAAAATATCTTCTCTCATCCAGCAGACTGCCTTTTTGTTTTAGTGATAGTTTCTTTGGCTGTGTAGAAGCCATTTAGTTTGATGTCCCATTTGTTTATTTCTGCTTTCGTTTCTTTTGCCTTTGGAGTCAGGTACACTAAAAAGTTGCTAAAACTGATGTCTAGGATCTTGCTGTGTATGTTTTCTTCTGGGAATTTTATAGTTTTAGATATTTAATCCATTTTCAGTTAATTTTTGTATGTGGTATAAGATAGTGGTCCTGTTTCATTCTTTTGCATGTTACAGTTTAGTTTTCATTTATTTAGGAGACTATTCTATCTCCATTGTATGTTCTTGGCTCCTTCATTATAAATGAATTGTCCATATAGGTGTGGGTTTATTTCTGGGCTCTCAATTCTCTTCCATTGATCTGTGTGTCTGTTTTTATGCCAATATGTTGCTTTGGTTACTATAGCTTTTATGTATACAATCATGTTCCACTTAATGATGGGGATACAGTCTGAGATATGTGTCTCTGGGCCATTCTGTCATTGTGTAAACATCTTAGTGTGCACTTACACAAACTTAGGTGATACAGCCTATTACACACTTAGACTATATGGTGTAGCCTATTGCTCCTAGGCTACATGCTTATACAACATGTTACTGTACAAAATAACACAAGATTAAATCAAATGCAAGAGAAAATTATGTAATCAAGAGATGTGGTGAACACGAGATGTATGAGGCTGCTGCTAACATATTTTAACAGCATACTGTTTTATAGCAAACCTTTTTTTAAAATTACTTTATTGTTGTTGAATTACAGTTGTCTGCATTTTCTCCCCTCCCCTCCCGCAAAACTTTTTTATAAGTAGAAAGAATACACTTTTAAAATAACACTGACATGTATAATATAAGTAAATACTGGGTTGGCCAAAAAGTTTGTTTAGTTTTTTTCTGTACGACGGCTCTAGTAGTGTTTAGTTGTCTTTAACTTCATTTGAAACAATTTTGTTAAATTGTATTGTGACAGTTGTCATGTCAGTGTGCATTTTAAACACTTATCAAAGTTGGTGAATTTTTGTACAGCCATTTTTCAGTGTATTATGCTTTATTATTTCAAGAAAGGTAAAAAACACAACTGAAATGCAAAAAAAGATTTGTGCTGTGTATGGAGAAGGTGCTCTGACTGAAAAGTGGTTTGCGAAATTTCTTGGTACTATTGACATTTTGGCCAAATAAGTCTTTGCTGTTGGGCTGTCTTATGCATTGGAAGATGTTTAGCAGCACCCCTGGCCTCTGCCCACTAGAAGCCAATAGTGGGAGATAGCCGACATATTTAAAATATCCAAATCAATAAAGTTATTGGTGAACATAAAAAATGTGTCTTTTAATTTATGGAAAAAAAATAACGAACTTTTTGGTCAACTTTACATAAACCAGTAACATACTTATTATTATCATTATCAAGTATTATGAACTGTACATAATTTTATGTGTTAAACATTTATACAAGTGGCAGCACATTAGCTTTGTTTACACTAGCATCACCAACATGCGAATAATGCTTTGTGCTATGACATTACAACGGCTATGATGTCACTGGGCAACAGTGATTTTTCAGCTTCATTATAAACTTTTTTCTCAATTTTATTTTGTATTGCTTTTGGGTGTACAGCTTAGTGGTTGGACAGTCATATACTTTACATAGTGTTTCCTTCAATATTTCCAGTACCCCAACTGGCACCATACATAGTTATTGCAGTATTATTGATGATATATTTTACACTTATTTTCCCATGGCTATTTTGTAACTACCAATTTGTGCTTCTTAGTCCCTTCACCTCTTTCACTCAGTTCCTCAACCCTCCTCCCCTCTGGCAACCAACAGTTCTCTCTCTATATCCATGAGTCTGTTTTAATTTTGTTTATTTATTTTGTTCTTTATATTATACATATAAGTGAAATCATATGGTATTTGTCTTTGTTTGACTGACTTATTTTATTTAACATAATGCCCTTCAGGTCCATCCATGCTGTTGCAAATGGTAAGATTTCATTCTTTTTATGGCCGAGTAATATTCCATTGCATATATGTACCACAACTGTTTTATCCACTCATCTACTGATGGGCACTCAGGTTGCTGCCATAGCTTGGATACTGTTAATAATGCTGCAGTGAATATTGGAGTGCATACATTCTTTCAAATTAGTGTTTTGGGTTTCTTTGGATAAGTTCTTACAAGTAGAATCACTGGTCATAAGGCAGTTTCATTTTTAAATTTTTGAGGAAACTCCATAATGTTTTCCACAGTGGCTGCACCAATCTGCATTCCCACCAACAGTACTAAATCATTGCCAACACTTATCATTTATGGAACGTTTTAAATTTTATTTATTCATTTTTAGACAGAGGGGAAGGGAGGGAGAAAGAGAGGGAGAGAAACAGCAATGTGTGGTTTGCCTCTAGTGTGCCCCTTACCGAGGACCTGGCCTGCAACCCAGGCATGTATCCTGACTGGGAATTGAACCTGCAACCCTCTGGTTCACAGGCTTGTGCTCAATCCACTGAGCCACACCAGCCAGGGATCATTCATGGATTTATTGATGGTAACAATTCTAACAGGTATGAGGTGGTATCTCATTGTGGTTGTAATTTGCGTTTCTCTGACAATCAGTGATGTTGAGCATCTTTTTGAGCATCTTATAATATGTCTATTGGCCTTCTGTATGTCCTCTTTAGAGAAATGTCTATTCAGGCCCTCTTCCCACTTTTTGATTGGATTGTTTGGGGGTTTTTTGGTGTTGAGTAGTATGAGTTCTTTATAAATTTTGTATATTAACCCCTTATCAGATATATAATTGGTGAGTATGTTCTTCCACTTAGTAAGTGGTCTCTTTGTTTTTGTTTTTGTTTTGTTTTCTTTTTTTTATGGTTTTATTTTCTGTACAAGAACTTTTTAGTTTGATATAATCCCATTTGTTTATTTTTCCTTTTGTTTCCCTTGCCCAAGGAAATATATCAGAAAAAAATATTGCTAGAAAAATGTCAGAGATTTTACTGCCTATGTTTTCCTCTATGATTTTTTATGGTTTTGAGTCTTACATTTAAGTTTTTAACCGATTTTGAATGCATTCTTGTATATGGTATAAGGAGACACTCATTTCATTTTTTTACAAGAATCTTTCCAATGTTCCCAGCACCATTTATTGAATAAACTACTTTTACCCCACTGTATATTCTTGTCTCCTTTTTCAAATATCAGTTAACCCTAAAAGCATGTGTTTATTTCTTGGCTCTCTAGTCTGTTCCATTGATCTGTGTGTCTGTTTTTATGCCAGTACCATGCAGTTTTGGTTACTATGGCCTTGTAGTACAGTTTGATATCAGGTTGTGTGGTACCCTCCGTTTTGTTCTTCTTCCTCAATATCGCTAAGGCTATTTGGTTTTATTTTCTTTTGTGGTTCCACATATATTTTTGGATTACTTGTTCTAGTTCAGCAACATACGCCATTGGCATTTTGACAGGCATTGTGTTAAATCTACAGATTGCTTTGGGTAGTATGGACATTTTTATGATGTAATTATTTCTATCCGAGGACACAGTATAAGCTTCCATTTATTAGTGTCTTCTTTGATTTTTTTCTTTAGTACCTTTTAATTTTCTGAGTACAGGTCTTTCACATCCTTGGTTAAATTTATTACTAGGCTTTTTATTCTTTTTGGTATAGTCATACATAAATGTGATTGTTTTTCTAATTTCTCTTCCGATAGTCCATTATTAATGTATAGAAACATCACAGATTTCTCTTTGTTGATTTTGTACTCTACAACTTCACCAATTTTTTATTACTTTTAGTTTTTTTTGGTGCTATTTTTAGGGTTTTCTATATATAGTACCATGCCATCTGTAAATAGTGAGAGTTTTACTTCTTTCTTTTTGATTTGGATGTCTTTTACTTATTTTTCCTGCTTAATTGTTGTGGCTTGGACTTTGAATATCCATTGAATAAGAGTGGTGAGAGTAGGAATCCTTGTCTTTTCCCTTATCTTAGAGAAAAAGATTTCAGCTTTTCTCTGTTGAGTATGATGTTAGTTATGGGTTTTTCTTATATGGCCTTTATTCTGTTGAGGTATGTTCCCTCTCGACCCACCTTTTGAGAGAACTTTATTTTATTTTTTATTTTTTAATTTTTTTTAATTTCTTTTTTTAAAAAGATTTTATTTATTTATTTTAGAGAGAAGGGAAGGGAGGGAGACAGAGAGGGAGAGAAACAGCAATGTATGGTTGCCTCTCACATGGCCCTCACTGGGGACCTGGCCTGCAACCCAGGCATGTGCCCTGGCTGGGAATCGAACCAGGACCCTCTGGTTCCCAGCCCGCGCTCAATCCACTGAGCTACACCAGCCAGGGCTTGTTGAGAGAATTTTAAAATCAAAATTGGATGTTGAAATTTTTTCAAATACTTTTCTGCATCTATTGAGATGATTATATGGTTTTCATTCTCCGTTTTGTTGATGTGGGTGTACCATGTTGCTCGATTTAAAGATGTTAACCCATCCTAGCATCACTGGGATAAATTCCATTGGAACATGGCATATGATCCTTTTACTCTATTGTTGAATTCAGTTTGCTAATATTTTGTTGAGGATTTTTGCATTGATTTTTATTGAAGATATTGGCCCATCATTTTTGTTTTTGTGGTGTATTTGTCTGGCTTTGGTATCAGGGTAATGCTGGCATTGTAAAATGAGTTTCAAAGTGTTCCCCCCTCTTCAATTTTTTGGAAGAGTTTGAGAAGTGTAGGTACTAAATCTTTGACTGTTTGGTAAAGTTCACTGGTGAAGGGATCTGGTTCTGGACTTTTGTATGTTGGGTTTTTTTTTTTATGTTCCCCTTTACACTATTTTATTTTATTTATTTTAATTTTTTAAATTTATTTTTTAATTGTTCAAGTACAGTTTTCTGCCTTTTACCCCCACCCCAGCTCAATCCCCCAGTCCTCCCCTCCACCCTCCTACCTCCACCTCCCCATTATTGTCCATGTGTCCTCTATAATTGCTTCTGCAAACCCTTCACCCTTTCCCCTAAAATTCCCTCCCCTCTCCCCTCTGGTCACCATCAGCCTGCTCTCAATTTCAGTGTCTTTGGTTATATTTTGTTTGTTTGTTTTGTCGATTAGGTTCCTGCTAAGTGAAATAAGCCAGGCAGTGAAAGACAAATACCATATGTTGGGTGATTTTTGATGACTGATTAATCTCCTTACTAGATATTAGTCTATTCAGACTTTCTATTCATGATTCTTTCTTGTAAGATTATGTTTCTAGGAATTTATTTACTTCTTTATACCAATTTATTGGTGTATAACTGTTTGTTGTAATCTCTTATAATTTTTTTTGTATTTCTGTTGTGTCTGTTGTAACTTTTCCCCTTTCATTTCTGATTTTGTTTATTTGAGCTTTCTCTTTTTTCTTGGTTATTGTAGCTAAAGGTTTGCTAATTTTGTTTATCTTTTCAAAGAACTAGCTCTTAGTTTCTTGCTCTTTTTTGTTCTCCTAAGTTCTAATTTTTAATATTTTCCTTTATGACAGTAAATATCAACTATGTGACTTTCAAAATCTATGGTCAGTATCTGTGGATAACAGAGTTCCACATTCTATTACCAAGTAATACAGTGAATAGACTAGCCCATAATAATTTTTACCAATTGATCCCTTTGTTACTCTTAGGACAAACAAGCAGAGTCCTGCATTTTAAGGTTGGTTGAAGATCATTGGCCATTTTCTCTGATTTCAAGGTACAAATTTCCAAACCAAATTTGTCAAATACTGACCTGATATGGATCTTCATTCCTTGAGGGGAAAATTCTCTATTATATACTCCACTTTTTTTTAAAACTAGTGTGTTTTTATATATACTAGTGTGTGTTTTATATACTAGTGTCTTTTAAAAGACACTTTTAGTAAAAAGAATTCATTTATCTGCTAACAAAATCTCTGACCTCATAGTTACCAATGAAGAAGGACATGACAAACCCAAAGCTTGGAACTCTAGTTTATGAATTTAAAGACAGGGTACGTAATTTTGATAACTATGATGATCTTATAGTCCTCCTATGCTAAGGGAAGCACAAGTTCTTTCTACCATAAGCAAAACTGGAGTTTTCTGATAAACATATATATTGTACAACCTGCTACCTAAAACGTGAATAGAATAGAAAGAGCATTATCAAAATATTTTTTAAATAATGCTTGAATTTATTAGCTGTGACACTTTATTTCTAGGCCATAGAAAGTCTTGATTCTCATGTAACTACACAAAACTCTATAGATGAGGATAAAGTCACCATGAAGTTCCCACACATTTTTCCCACAGGTTAAAAACTGAAATGAAAAATGAAATATGTAAAAATAAAATTTAACTAAAGTTATCAGCCAAACCTGGTGTATATTTTAACAATCTAGATTCTTACTTCCCTTCTTCCCCAAAAAGAATTCCATATGAAGCTAGTTTTTTATAAAATAGATATATTGGCAGATTATTCTCATTTTTAGACTATTCAGTGTTATCTAGAGCTTTTATTTTAAACCTAAAACCGATTTTCTTTACATTGATACCAAAAATTTGGAATAATCAGTAATTCAAGCTAATGTCACTAAGTTCTAAATATGAGCTTTCTAAATAGTTGTCTATAATGATATTATTTAGAATTTATCATATTAAAATAGACAAATATTAGATTCTTGCCTCTTGCCTCCTTCCCTTTTGAATTGTTCTGAGTATATCATTATTCTGAGTTTCATGTAGTCTTCCAGCTAGTGTTCCCTTTTGTTTTTATCACAAAAGATCAATGAAAAAATGCTTTGAGATAGAGTTAAGAAAAGGAAGTGTGCATTTGAAGAACTAATTTTTCAATTTCCTGGTTGTAGATTTCTCTAGTTCACCGTCAGATCTTTTTCTTGATGGATTGTTGCCAAAAAAAAGTTTTACTGTCATGTTTTCAAAATGTATCATGACAGAAAAGATATACATTTTTGGAATTTTTTTCTAGAGTTCTGATATAGATTGTTCCCAGAACAATAAAATGCACTCTCTGGGAGGCTTATAATGCAACACAGAGAAGAAAGTTTAAATTCTGAATATTCAGGAGCTAAGTTTTACCAGGTCACAGAGCAGTACTAGTACTAAGAGAGGCACACCATCAGAATATGTTTTCAAACTGAAATGAGAAAAGGCTATCATTATTATTTGCGAACACTGAGTCCTTACAATACGTAATGTACTGTAGTATGGTCAGTGAGGCATACAGAATTGGGAAAGATGTGGTTCCTACACTAGAGGAGTTTATGATCTCTTGGAGAAGATGTGCATACTTATAACTCTGAAGCATAGGAGATAATGAGGTGCAGAAAGAGAATGGCTGAATGTGCACTCTGAATAAAAAAGAAAAAGGCTTCAAGGTTCCAAAATGAAACATTATTATTATGACAAGATATTAAACAAACACAGTGTGTTTAATGCTAGACATGTCTATCAAAAGTTTTCTGGAAGCTGTGCTCTACAGTATGGTAATAACTAGTCACATGGGGCTATACAAACTTAAATTAATTAAAATAAAAAATTCAGTTCCTCATTCACACTAGTTACATTTTAAATATTCTTCATGGCTAGTGGCCACTGTGATTGAACAGAACAGATATAGAACATATATCATTTCAGAAAGGTTTATTGAACAGCACTGTTCTAGAACCTGACACTTTATATATTAAAGATTACCTGAATTTATTACTCTGGACATGTGATTATTTGAAATACTGAGAGGTCATATCATTTTATACATTGCAAGACTCACATTCTTAAAAATATGTGGGAATATTTTTAGAATCTTAGAACAGACGATTTAAAAGACTGTAAATATAAATTGTCTAAAAATGTATCCATTAACTTTTTAATTTTTAAAGTACAAAGTATGGCTCTGTAGTTTAGGGAAAAATGCAAATATATGTTCTAGTCAAATATTACAAATATTTACACTATTAATAAAGGAGTCCTAATTTAATAAGAGATTAACCTTAGCCAAATATAATTGACTTTGAGACTACACATTGCACTAATGTACTTGAGATAATATTGAACATGATTGTTTCCATAGGAACATTCCTGGAGTGGTTTCTCCCTAAAAGACATGTTCAGGGCACATACACAGAAGATTTGGTGGTATTTATGCAGCTGATTCAGATTCCAATCAAGAAGTGGTTTTAATTTTATTTATTTATAATTTGTTTAACTACAAGAAAAGTAAAATGTACCTCTATCCATTGCAACAATATATAATAGAATGTATAGCTTGAGAATGCAGTGATAGCTCAAGGAAGAATCAAGATCAAGAGCTACAGCAGAAACCTGCCCTTGGCTGGCTGGATGACAAGAGGCAATCTGCATTTGCTTAGTGCCTGGATGGAACATATTGGTAGAAAACAAAGGATGGAGACAGTCCTTGTAGGCCATGTCATAGACACTTTACATGGAAAAGGGGAAGGATTTTATATATAGTTAGTAGAGCCCTCAACCAAAGAAGTAGCATTCCAGAAAAAAAATCTATGATTCAAGACTGAAATGGGACACATAGAAAAAGGTCAGCTGGACCTAGAAAGAGGAAAATCTAGCCAATAGTCCAAAAAGTGTTCCCTCTCCACATGGCTTAAGGGTTATTACTAAGTCATTGCAGAGTGAAAAGTGGATGTTGATATTGGCACCCTACTATGCATATGTCTTTTGCAGCTGTACATATTTTTATGAGCGATTTGATGATATTTAAGTAGCTCTCAAATCATATCATAGATTCATTCATTATCACAAATCTTTTTATCATTTTAAGATCTTTATTTTAATCAGAGCCCCAAACCCTGATATAGTTCTTCATAAAACCAATGGTGAAGCCTGGCAAGGAGCACCACATGCACAGTGGTGCCTGAGTAGAACCTCGTTCATTTAATCAGTTCAACACCTCTACGGGGATTATACTATTATTATTCAGAAACTGTAGATGTGAAAACCTAGTCCCAGCTATTTTAACATCTTGCCTGAAGTCACACAGTAAGTGATAAAGCCAGAAATGAAATCATATTTTACCTGATTCTAAATAAAGTGTATATTCTAATCACTACAATCTACTCTCTTCCTTTTGTATCGCAAAATGAGAAAAATATATGGTTAAAAAAATAGAATCTCACAGGTCTATTGTTGATATTCTGATCCTCCCCCTAAATTTGCTACTACCTGAAAACACCTGCAAGGTTGAAAGATATTAAAATAATCCTTTTTGTTCACATGGTCATTTGGGGAAAGATTTGATTGTTTATGAGACTATGAAATCCTGTATGAGAATTGTAATATTATGGTGAAATGAATTACTTATACACACAAACATATACACACTACATGGGCATACAATTATATTATTATTTTTTTAAATCCTTAAAAGGTATGTTTTTATTGCTTTTAGAGAGAGAGGAAGGGAGACAGAGAGGGAAAGAGAGAGAGAATGACATAGAAAGAGAGAAAAACAGTGATCAGTTGCCTCCTGTGCTCACCCTGGCTGGAAATCGAACCCACAGCCTTTTTGGGTACCGGATGACACTCCAACCAAATGAGCCACCTGGCCTGGGCTACAATTGTATTCTAAATATATATTCAGTAACAGAAAATATTTGATACAAAATGTTATTTGCACAGCATGAGTCCATTTATATAAAGGAAATAATGTGTAAGGCAGAGAAAAAAATCTCTGAAAGGAAATACACCAAAATATTAATGGTGGTTATCCCTGAGTAGTAGGATTAGAAGTCATGTTTAATTTATTGATCGTGGTTGTATCATTTTTTTCAAGTTTTTATGAAGAATTTCAAGCACACTCTAATGTTGAAAAAACTTTATAGTTCATTTTGTTTAAATTTTCATAAATATTTTTATGATGTATTTTCAAAATAAGTACAAAAGCATTATTTTAAAAAATGAGGTGGGCCACCCTATCCTTTTCTTCTGCTTGCTCAATATTTGTTTTCTCAAATATTTTTATTTCGTTACTTTTTTCAAAAAAAGAAAGACCTAGAGCCCTAGAAACTGACAATATTTATGTATATATCAAGCTCATTCTTGCAGTCTATTGGAAACAGCTTGGAGGGCTCACCTCAGAATGGATTCTCTGTCTTACCTTTAGGTGGGAAGGTCAGGTGCTAATGTAATTGTCACACTGTGATATCTGAGGATATTGGCCTAACCACGCGTGGTTCACAGTAGATAAGCTGCCATAATTGGATACTTACTCTTTTGGATACACACAGTTAGAAAAACCAGAACTATCTTCTACCTCCACTTAACGTTGAAGGAAGGGCAGGGCAAACCTGAAGAAAATATATACTGGTACTTTTGCTTGGGGAAGACATGTTTGGCAAGAAAAAAAGCATTTCTGAGTCAGCAGAAAGAGGTGTTCTTTATGTCAAGAAAGTGAAAGGCTTTGTTTTTGCCTTCACTCATCATCTCTGACATGCACCTGGCCACCTGATCTAGGATAATGTGTCTTCGGCGTTGTGCGCCAAGCATACTCTCTGAGAGTCTGAAAGCTACTATTTTTTAAAAGATTTTATTTATTTATTTATTTATTTATTTATTTATTTTTAAAGATTTTATTTATTTATTTTTAGAGAGGGGAAGGAAGGGAGAAAGAAAGGGAGAGAAACATCAATGTGTCGTGTGCCCCCTGCTGGGGACCTGGCCTGCAACCCAGGCATGTGCCCTGACTGGGAATCAAACCAGCGACCCTTTGGTTCACAGGCTGGCACTCAACCCACTGAGACACACCAGCCAGGGCTAAAATCTACTTTTGTCCATTGTTTGTGCTCCTCCTAATGTATAGTTAGATGGGGTTACTGTTAATCTATGCTTAACCTACCACTTGCTATAGTCATTTTCTTTAGTTAAAGAGAATCAGAAAAATGGGGCTGCATAAATTAGACTTAAAATATTTTCACAGGAATTAAATTACCCATATGCTAAAATTGTGTGGTTTTGGTTTTCTTAACCTATATAAATCAGCATTCTGTGAAATGCGTACTGTGAAATATTAGAATGATTAATAGCTGTTAATAAGTAAATAAAGGTGCTAAGGTCACATTTGATTGTGAAATGCTGGGTTATGCAAAGTTCAATAGTTTGCTTTACCCAGAGACTTTACTATCTATGTATATAAAGCTTTCCAAAAAGACAACCCTGTATTGGTCATTTTCCAGACCGAGTTCGTTTGAGGAATTTTTCCTTTGCCAACCACTGCTAAGCAGGAATACTTTTTGGAAACGTGTCAGTTTGGAAGGCAAACCTTGCCACATAAAGTGTCTGAGGAACCAGCAGCATCAGCATTTCCTGGGAGATTGTTTGAAATGAACAACCCCAGACCCCATCCCAGACTTGCTGAATCAGAATCTTTGTATTTACATGCTTCCAAAGTGATTCATATAGATGCCTTAATGAATTTCCAGTGCACATCTATTGAACTCCTACTGTAGTCAGATATTGCAAAGAATTTTTAGATATATCATTTACTCCTCATTCTCAAACACAGACTTAAACATTCTTACATATCCTAGGGTTAGGTTAATTTCATAGTTGGGAAGGAGTGATAAAATCCAAAGTTGTAGCCTATTAGTGAATAGTCTTTTCCCACAGGCATCACTGATGACATTGAATTTTTTAAAAATAGACTTTTTTTAAAAGAGCAGTTTTAGATTCACTGCAAAATTGAATGAAAGTACAGAGTTCTCATACACCCCCTGCTTCTTCCCCCCACATGCACAGCTTCCCCCACTATCAACATATTGCACCCGCACTGACATGTCATTATCATTCTAAGTACATGTTAGAAATGTGCGAGAAATAGAGTCGGAAGGAACCGATGGTCTGATCCAAGTGCCTTTATCTGATGCTGCGCTTAGGGCAGGCTGAGTTGGGAATTGACTGCAGCACTGGGGGAAGGCAAGAGTAGGGTTTTTAAAAGAAAAAGGGCAAAAAGGGCAGGGTTTGTGAAAGGATCGAGGAGGGGTTAGTCTCTTTTTCTTCTGGGCAGGTGCCTCAGGATTCCGGAAAGTGAGGCGGGATAATGGGTTAGGTAAAGGGCTGGGCTGTTCCCTGGTCCAGAAGGGTCAGCCTGACCACAGGCCATTGTGGCTGGCTCCAGGTGTCTATTGAGCTCCGTGGGAGAGAGTTCTGATTAAGCCACTGGCTATCAATTGAGTTGGGACAACTGAGTCATAGGCAGTCCAGCGGGTTGGAAAACTGGCCTGACCCTTTCAGTACAGAATTTGCATTAGGCTTCAGTCTTAGTGTTGTACATTCTATGGGTTTTGACAACTGTATAAGGACATGAATCCACCATTATAGTATCATACAGAGTAGTTCCTCTGCCTTAAAATCCTCTGTGTTTCACCTATTCATCTCTCCTCCCCCCAACCTCTGGCAACCACTGATCTTTGTACTGTTTCCATAGCTTTTTCCAGAATGTCATATCTTTGGAATTATACAATATGTAGCCTTTTCATATTGGCTTCTTTCATTTAGTAATATTCATTTAAGGTTCCACAATATCTTTTCATGGCTTGATAGCTCATTTGCTTTTTGCACTGAATGACATTCAATTGTCTAGAATTCTAGACGTACCACAATTCATTCACCTACTAAAGGACACCTTGGTTGCTTCCAGGTTTTGGCAATTATGAATAAACTTGCTATATATTTCCATATGCAGGGTTTTGTATGGATATACATTTTCAGTTCATTTGGGCAAATACCAAGGAGTACAACTGCTGGATCCTATGGTAAGAACATGTTTAATTTTGTAAGAAATTGCCAAACTATCTTCCAAAGTGTCTTTCCCAGAGTTGCACCACCTCCAGTAATAAATGAGAGCTCCTGAAATTGACTTTTAATAGGGACATTAGTAAGCATTGCTTAAGGAACCTTGGGGAATACTTAATGTTCTAATTATTATTCTTAAATATAATTCAAGAAAGAATTCATATTTGACGAAAACTAAATACTTTAATGACACTTCATGTTTATGTTTACCTGTTATCACAAGGATGCACATAATAAAAATTTTTACAGAAGGATAAAATGCCAGAATATCAAAGCATACACCTACAGTTGATAAAAGACGTACACAATGTATAAATACCTAACTCCATTGTACTGTTTATATTTTTAAAATTGTAACAAGGTTATTTGTGAGTTATCAGTGGTGAGATCTTACACTTCTCAGATTATCTCAAATATCTCAAATTAGCTGTCTAGTAGAAGCAACTTCAAGTAACTTTTTGTTCATGACAGCCTGGATGGAACTGGAGAGTATTATGCTAAGTGAAATAAGCCAGGCAGCAAAAAACAAATACCATATGATCTCACCTATAAGAGGGATCTAATGAACAAAACAAATGAGCAAAATAGAACCAGAGGGATGTAACCTAGGAAAGGACTGACAGGGACCAGAGGGGAGGGGCCTCGGGGATAAGGGAGGAAAGATGGGAAGGGCCTAGTTAAAGAACGAGTATGAATGACCCATGGACATGGACAACAGGGTGGGGACTGACTGTGGGAGTGGGGGGTGTGGGGCGAGTGGTGCAGAGGAGAGCAAGGGGGTAATTGGGATAACTGTGATAGAACAGAAAAAAAAAAGAATGTAAAAGTCTTTAATTTTATAAATCGGCTGGGAGACCTTTATGAAAGTAAATTAAAAAAATAGATAACAGCACAGGTTCAGTTTCCAACTAAGAATACTAACAACTACTTTGCAATCTGAAAAACAGTAATTGGTTCAGGAAACTGTCTTTGATGAATGAAGCCATTGAATAATATAATAGGAATGAACTTTTACCACAAAAGGACCAGCTGTCCTCACCCTAACTACCACTATATATTTATTAGCCATGTTGGGGAACAGGATGTGTCTTTGGCATGAGGGTTATTTTAGGCTAATTATTTTAAGAAACAAAAGGTTTAGGAGGAGCTTTTTATTTCCCCCTTAACTGCCAAAAGGAATGTAGATAAAGGACCTGGTGCAGGAAGAGCACTAGCAGCAGTTATCTGCAAAAAATATGGACTAGATGTGGTAAAAAGAACTCAGCAGGGCTTGGAGACAAAAGTCCTCACTGTGGTGTCTCATTGTCCCTGCACAGCATAGGAGACATTTGTTTACCAATTATTTGTTTTTGTTTTATCTCCATGTGAATTGCCTTCCCTCCTTTGAATTCGTAGACACCTATCCCTCTCTCCTTAGCTCAGGATGGCACTTAAGCTTCAATTGTCTGTTTGCCTGTGGGCCTCATGTTCTTATGGAGCCCTTGTACATACATAATTAACTTGTTTCTGTTAATTGGTCTTATGTCAATTTAATTTGTAGACCAGCTAGAAGAACCTAAAAGGGTAGAGGATATATTTTTCCTCTCCAACAGCCTTATCATTAAAAGTCATTCAAACAACATTGTATACACCTGGTATAATGAATATGACACTCAGCCAACACCTGGGAAGTGTTCATCCCCAAAATATGAATCTGGAATCAAATCAAGCCTCTAAGGTTTTGCTTCCATTTTTGGGAAATATGATAGAGGAACAAGACAAATAGTACCATAGGAAAACAATGAGACAAATCCAGATTCTGGGCATCATAAAGGGCAACTCTGCCTCACATCAATGTCACGAAGAAAAAAAAAGATTGGAGAGGGCACCGTGTTTGATTAAAAATGCTTAAGAAACATATCAACAAAATAAGAAGTGGATATATCTTATTTAGTTCCTGATTGAACCGAAAGCAACTACTGGGAGAAATGCTGCCACATTTAGGAATTTGATAATGGAAAGGGTATAAGAAAGGAATTACTGTTTCAGTTTTAATAGTGATATTTTCATTGTGTTCATATAAAAATGCTCATACTTTTTTAGAGATCCATACTGAAATAAATAAATGATATTCACCTTCTTGAGTATGGGCTTCTAGTCACTCAAAGCACAAGCACTGCTGACTTCTTGCCTCTCCAACTTTTACTCACCCCACTTCCGCCTCATCCTTGTGTTCATTATGACCACGCCTCCTCAGTGGTTTGGGGATGCCAGTCCCCATGCGGAGCTCTCTGTCCCCACCATTTGTGCTTTCACAGCACTCACACCGTCATCTGAGTCCATCTCAAACCCACTTTATAATATAGACTGAGTCTGTACAACCCATGTTGTTATCATCTTCTCAACACTGTACCATAAATTTTCTATATTATTAATTCAGTATTTATAATGCTCTGTTTTTACTGTTAGTTACTGTTTATTCATCCACTGAAATATTTACGGGACGTTTACTATGTGATTGGTGCTATTCTAGGAGATGACTGAATAGTGAACAAAACAGATCTCTGCCTTCTGGGATCTAATATGAAAATCATGTGAGAGAGGAGAATAATTATATAAAATATGTAGTGGGGAATGGTGACAAGTGGTGTGGCAATAATAGAGTAAATGAAGTGGGATTTGGGGTGTTAGAGTGTGATTTAGAATTTTAAACAATGGTCAGACAGAGCTCCCTTGGAAAACTATAACTGAGAATGCCCCATGTCAGCAACTCTGTGAAGGATGTGAAAGACTTAGCTATGTATTTATCTGGGGTCAGAGGGTTTCAGGCGGTGGGGTCTGCCAGTGCAGAGACCCTGAAGCGGGAGCTTTCCTGCAAGTTTTCCAAGAATATCAAGGAATCGATTGTGGCTGGATGAGGTGAAGAATGGCAAGAGAAAAGGTCAGGAACTAATAGTAGGTGTGGTAAAGGAGGGGCGAGGATGCCCATCCTGTGGGGAGTTATAGACTCTGCTAAGAACTTGGCATCTTTTTCGAGGGGAATTTGAAGCCAGTTGAAGGATTTTGATCAAATGAGAAAGAAGGTGTAATTTATATTTAAAGAGGTTTTATGTATGTATTATGTGTGTATGTGAGTATATTTATTTGTCATGTGTCTCCAGCTAGTGAAATCATTGACAAGTGGATGTTTGATTTTTTTATGCATTGTCCTCATCACCTATCCCTGTGCATCTCATAATGTAGTTACTAAATCAATACCCGTCAATTGATTACTGATGGACTGATTGTATAACTTAAAAGAGAGGCTTTATCTTTCATATAAAGAATGTGTAAACTGCCCTAGCTGGTGTGGCTCAGTGGAGTGAGTGCCAGACTGTGAACCAAAGGGTCACCAGTTCGATTCCCAGTCAGGGCACATGCCTGGGTTGTGGGCCAGGTCCCCCAGGAGGGGGCTTGTGAGAGGCAACCACACATGGATGTTTCTCTCCTTCTCTTTCTCCCTCCCTTCTCCTTTCTAAAAATAAATAAATGAAATCTTAAAAAAAGAATGTATAAACACATAAAACTTGGCTGTGCTTAAAATATAAGAATTTTTCATTTAACCACCAAGGCCAATTAGTCACTTGTATACAGTTACTGCATTTCAATATTTTAACAAACCTTAGAAGTATCATTCCCCCCAGCAGTTACCATTTAAATGGTGTGCATTTAGGAGGTTGCAAAAGCAGGGATGTGTAGTCTGAACTGGTGCATAGCCAGAGTCAGTCAGGCTGCTGGGCGTCAGAAATGTCCCAACAGCAATTCCGTTCTCTTCCATGTGACAACAATTGGAGCTCAATATTCTCCAACTAATGGAGAAAAATAAAATGGGTTTTGTTCCTGTATAGGGTGTAGAGCCCCATAAAACCTGTCATCATGTGTCTATTATAGAGTTGCTGGCTAGCATTTACCTTCCTTTCCTCATGTGTACTCATTCCACTAATGTCCACTGAATCACATGCAGAAAAATGTAAATTGATGTATGTTGCCATTTTGATGTAGTTGATTATGTTTAAATAGGGTTTAACTATATCAACTGAAAACACACATTTATGCTATTACATAATATAGATTATTTAATACAACAGGGCATATTAGTGTTCAATGTTTATAACACTCTGAAATTCTAGCCCTGCCTTCAGGCTTTGACCTAGTGTAAGAGATATGATGATAAAGATCAGATGTTGTCCAGGGCATTGGAGCACTGTGGCTGCTCCCTGAATATACCTAAATATGTTTTTTTTTTTGTCTAGAAAGTATAATATAGTGTCCACAAAATAAGAATTCACTGTAAAATTAAACTTCCCACTATAAACAAGCTCCAAATTTATTTTCCCTTGTTTCTCTCTATTTTACATCTTTGAAAAATTATTCTATTTCTTTTAATAGTTGCATTTATTGGTGTGACATTGGTTTGCAAAACCACGCAGGCTTCAAGTGTACAACTCAGTAAAACATCATCCACACACTGCATCGTGTGCCCATCACTCTAAGCAAAATCTCGAAACAGCCCAAGTGTCCATCAGTAGATGAATGGATAAAAAAGCTGTGGTACGTTTGCACAATGGAATACTATGCAGCTGTAAAACAGAAGGAAATCTTACCTTTTTAAAAAAATTCTTACCTGAGAGCAATATTTTCATTGCTTTTAGAGAGAGAGGAAGGGGGAGAGAGAAACATTGATGCAAGAGAGAAGCATTTGTTGATTGCCTTTTGTACACGCCCAGACTGGGGGTCTCATGTGCCTGTGCCTGGACCGGGGATCAAACTCACAACCTAGGTATGTGCCCTTCCCGGAAATCGAACCTGTAACCTTGCAGTTATGGGATGATGTTCCGATCAACTGAGCCACACCAGTCAGGGCAGAAATATTACCTTTTGTGACAGCATGGATGGACCTGGAAATTATTCTATTTCTTTTGAACTTAGGCTTTCAAGGCAGCCCACTATATTGGGAATGGCTTTGGAAATTATGGAGTCCTGTATTCTGTCTCCTGCCTTAACACTCAGGAGCTAAAATACTTCTCAAACTTCTTTAACCTCTTTGAGCCTCAGGTTGGTTGTCTGTAAACTGAAGATTAAGGGCCAGTTGTTGCAAACATATGATAATATGTTGCATGCAATTTACATAAAGTATATAAGTATACAATATAAATAAAATGTACATATGTAATACTATATACACATACATATTACATGATATAAATTATATCTATTTGTTCTTAAGTGTCAGTTCTATATTTCACCTTCATAGCTATGTATTTTTAAAAATCTCTCCATGTGATAGCTGTTTATTAAATGTTAGTTCCACAAATGTGTGACCTTGAACCTATAGCTATTATATGGTTTATATTTGTAATATGGTATAGAATAAAGTTTGTAAGCATACAAATTTATGAACACTTTGACAGAAGTATAGGTAGAAATTTTCATGGCGGACATGGGTAAATTAATATAGCATTTTAGGACTTCAGTATGCCTAATATTTATAAAATATTATTTTCTTTGTTACTATGTTTATCTTTAGCTCAATATTTTTTCAAGTTTTGGAAAAAAGATTAAAAAAGCTTACTTTTATGTCAATATGTATTGCTGCAATATAGGCCATATTTATCTTTTCATATTAAAATTAGAAGTCAGATTTTCACTTTCAAGTCTAAATGAAACATGTGAAGCTCTCAGGGAACCATACTTAGTGCAGTTTATAAATCAAGGTCTTTATGTTTGGTTCACATTAAACCGTGACGGAATGTACTACTGTACAGCACAAAATGTAAATATTTTCACCGTGGAAGATTAAAATCTGAAGGAAATGTGGCAGGTCATTTCATGAGTTCCGGGTTTGGGCTTTGGATTTAGAACAAGTTGGTTTCAAATCCTCATTTGTCTACTTCACCCATCTGTGGCAGGTTAAGAACATTACTTAACCTTCTGGGACCTCAGTCACTCCATCCAAGAGTGTGATAATGGCAGCGATCAGTGCTCCAGTTTGTTATGCCGAGCATTTCCATGTGTCCATACTACATGGCACTGAACCTGGCCCTTTGCAGCCCTCAGCAAATAGTACTGTTATAACTATTTAGAACAGTTTGAAAATTACACTTTATAACCAAATAGTTTATAATCAAGAGTTTTATAACCAAGCAACTAATTTCAGAATGCCTCCCTTCTCCTGGAAATCATGGAGAAAAAGAAAGAAAACTTTGAACTATATTTTCAGCAAAACTAGGAGACAGAAAACTTATACACTCCCAGTTGCATGCAGCTGACATCAAAGGTGAAGTCAGGAAACAGGTCATGGTGAGGGGACCAAGGGGGAGGAACAGGGTGGCAGAGGGGTTCAAAGGGCAGAAGGATCTCAGAAACCCCAGTAAATAGTTGGTTCCCAAATGAGAGCATCCTATCTGAGGGGACAACAGTGAGTAAAACTGAGATCCAGCACCTCAAGAGCTCTAGGGAAGAAGAGAGAGATGAGGTTCAGAAAGTGATCAGGAGCCCAGAGGCAGAGAGGCAGAGAGCAGAATGTGACAGCAAAAAACAGTTTCTCAGACTGAGTCATGGGGAAAGAAAGGGCTGCACAGGGAGCTAGGAATTCCAGGGCTGGTAGGAGAAGTTCGCCTGACCCAGGCTGGGCTCTGAGAGGCGCAGCAGTGCTGGCTACAGAGAAGCCCCTGTTGGAAGGCATTCCCTGTAGTGACACAGGAGGGAGGTGTGAGCTGTGAAGCCTGGAATACTATCTATCCTAGCACATCACTCTATCCCCAACACCCTCTTCCTACTAGAAGTCTAGGGAAGTCCATCCCCTTTCAATTTCTGACCTTGCAAGTAATAGGAAAGGAAGAGGAAGCTCCGCCTGCACACAAGGATGCTACAGCATAAAACTGAATGAGAGCAACACCAGTTCCTATGGGTTATAGAAATACTCATCTTCAAATGCTTTCCAAAAGCAGATGGAAATTCTAACATTTCAACAAGAACTAAAAGCAGATCAACAGAAAACTAACAGAAACAAATCTTTGAAAGAACACGCACACTACAAAGCACAAATGGAAGAACTCAAAGAAAAGATGATCACAAGACAGGATGTGATGGCTTGAAAACAGTAGGATGTGAAATGTGAAGCAACCTCACTCCCTAAATAGAAAAACAGCATTCTAAACGAAGATTAAATTACAAATAGCACATTGAAGAATAGCCACCGCAGAAATCCCAAGCAAGGGATAGAGAGGAAATAAATGGAAAACAAAGTGTATGGAAACAGAAGAAAAAAAAAGACTAAAAATTAAAACCAGGGCTTCTTGCAGAAATGGCTGATTATATATCTAAAAATAGGAATGTAGAATGTGAGTTTAAAACATTTGTTCACACTGGAAAGAAAAGACATTATTAAATAATATTAGAACCACAGCAGCAGTGGGGCCAGCTAAAGTACTTGTTTCTTCAGGCTTCCTTGCAATAAGAGGTGCCTGTTGGAAATAGTTCTGGTCAATGAGATATTAGCTGTGGTTTACTTGGAAAGTTTTACTTTCCAATATAATTGTCAACTTTTTCAGCTTCCCTCTTCTTCCTGTCTATCAAATGAACACAAGGCCAACATGAAATAACCATTTCATACTCTCGAAGCAAGCAGTGTGGGTAAAGAAACTGTTGGTGAGGGGAAAATTTCACTCTACCTCTCTTGGTTCTGGTGACTGGTCTAATAACTAAATTGACACAAGACAGATTAACAGATAAAAAATCTAGTTTACTTTTGTATGTATGGGAGCCTCACATAGACATGAGAGGGTCAAGGAAGTGACCAAAGTAGACAGTTTTTTTATACTTTTTAGACAAAGAAACAGTAAATTTGTGAAGTGACAAGACAAAGAAACTTAGACTTGGGCACCAAATTAGTAAAGAAATAATAAGGTCTGTTTACACAGCCTCCTTGGCCCTGAATTCCCTGTCTGGTGATAAGATATTTCTCTGTCTCCTGGTGTAGGGAGAGGACCTTTCATATGGGGCATTTATTTCCTCCCTTGGGGGAAACAGGGAGGAGGATCAGATTGTCCTTCTTTGATTGGCTGTTTCTTAAGTAACTTTAATTCAAAATAATCAGTATGTGACTTTGGTAAATTTGGGGCTACCTGCCCTAAACCTTATCAAAGCCAGTGTGCTATGGGAGACGGTGAAATAACAGAAAGCGTTGAATTCTCTGTAAAGCTTGAGTGTTTTACAGATAATGGTGAAATATTCTTGTCAGAATTAGAGAATACAGCACACGTTCAACACTGTAGGGAGTCTCTGGTGCATATTAAATTACATCATTATTAGTTCCTTTTTATAACCCTTCCCATGCTTACATGCATGGTTGAACAATAACAATTTTTCTCCTTTTTGTGTGTTATTCCTTCAAAATAAGGATTTTTTAAAAATTAAAAATAGTCACAGATAGGGCCCCTAGAGAAAGTTGTGGCATGGTAAAGGGTGTAGAATTCTGCATCAGAAAACCTGGACTTTGAATCCCAGTTTAGACTCTAAAGGCTGCGTGTTCATTCAGAGTTTATTTAATTTAATCCCCTTTAACCTCAGTTTCTTCAGAATAATTCATGTAAAGCTCTTCACATCATGGTCTGCCAACAAGTGCTGCCCAATTAAAGATAACAATGATGGCCAGTTTGATGTGTTCTGGGAGCCTTATAACAGAGGCCCTTTTCGGGGAAAGTACTGAAACTCTCTGTACCTCAGGTTCCTTATTCATAAAAGGGGAGGCTAATAGTAGTACTCTATGGGGAGCCTTGAGAATTAAATAATATAGTTCATATAAACATAGAGGAAATAATCCAATGAATGCTAAATCTTATGATTATCATTATTATTTCTCCAAAGAACTGACCTGGCTTTTTTCTTTTTTTAGTTACTTAAGAGCTCATAGAATCTACTCTTTAAAGAAAGGAGACTGTATACCACAAAAACAGACCCAAAACTTCCTGCCAAATCTGTGTGTCAGTTAGAGTGGAGCCTCCCATGACCTGTTCCTGCATTAACTTCAATATTGAGAGTTTGGAGGCCTCCTACTGGATCCTGTGGTGTGGCTTGTACAGGGTATATACTTTTCAATACAGAGAGATGCAGTGAGACTGCCATCTCCCTTTCCACCCCAGAATAACCATCAGTCCTCAAAGAAGTAATTTTCTGCCTTCCAGGGCATTCTACATGTCCGGATACCCTGAACACAGCAATGTTAGGAACAGAGGCCTGTTAATATTAAGGACGTATACACATACAAAGATTCCAAGAGATTTAGAAAACAGTAAGGAAAAGACCCAGCACCTGGGCTTCCTGGACTTGTGGGAATATTCAGAATTGTAAGTTTGGATAACCAACTTCAACATTATCTTTTCTTTCTTGAGCACTTTCTGTATATATTGTGCTGGTTCTCATTCTCTAACTGAAATTGTAAAATGGATAGGAAGTCTTAAACAGAAGCAAGTTTTCCAAAAGCTTAAGGCACTTGGATTTAAAGCCATGCTTTTAAGCTGGATTTTTTGTTCATTAGCACTCTAGTGCCTGAGGAATTGTCGAGCTAGTAATGGCAAGATCAGGGAGGAGGAAGCAGTAAAATACCAATTTAATGCAAGAACATATTCTTCTTTCTGATTCCCTTTCAAATGAGTTCAGAGATTGTCCCTGTGAACAGTACTCCTTCTATCTACTGTCCCTGAAGTCTGATCCCCAATTTTGGCTAATTCCCAGAAATACAGATGTGGAAGGCATAGGGCCAAAGTTGTTTCTTCCTCATAAGGAGGCAGTGAGTTTTCAAACTCGTTAATCTCAATCCTAAAGTTCTTTTTGAAAAGCCAGAAGTGCGTGAAGTTATTCAAGAATCTAGAGCTTTTATGGGACCACACCACATTCCAAATTCCCCAAATGTAATCATCCTTGCAAGGATGTATATGTGTTTGTTTTTTTGTCGGAGGAGATATGGCAAGGACCTTCATACATCTGGGCCAAATCCAGACCAGTATAAACTCTATACCCTTTATCTTACCTGGCAGTAACAGTGGGCGAGAGATGGTTTAATCATCTTGTGACACATGATTAATAGATTTTGTTCTAAAAGGGTTTGCAATCTTAATGTCTATTAAGAAAGTTTAATGCTGATGACAGTGGAGATAAGGAATTCTTTAGAAAATAGATTAGAAAGCTAGAAGATCTTTATTTTGAGATTTATTTGGATATGGCTGAGCCTGAGAGAGTAGAAAGCCACCTATCAATTTGAACAGCAGTAACTTTGTGAATACCTATTATTCAAGCATAACCCATTTTGTTACAGGTGCTACAGCTGTTTTGGAAGAATAACTTGGAATTCTAAGTAAGCACTGTCTCCCAAAATGACAAAACTTCAGCCAAAGTCCAGAGGCAAGAAAAAAGATAATAGATGTTGCTTTAAAATAGTTTACCTTCTTTTGTATGAAAATAAGATAATGAATAAGAAGATAGTCACGTAATAGTGATAGACACTCAGTGGTTCCTTATTTGTCCTTGGAGATTTCAGGGAGGGAGGAGCAAAGACTGATTTATACATCTGTACCACTGTGTTGGATATTTCCCATCATCCCTTCCTGATCCATTCTTCCATGCTCTGTACTCTCCCAGAGGCAGACCTCAATGGAATGCATTAATTGGGTCCCTTTCCTCTCTGGCAAAGAGAGACACCAACAGGAATTCAGGGTATTTATTTTCTCAGTCCCCTCCCTTCTGGGCCAAGAATTGACAGTGACTGCTTCCTCTCCCAAGGACTTCAGTTCCTGTTGGGTGTCTCTCACTTACACCTATATGTTTTCTTGGTGGTCTAGTGGTTGACTCCCTTTTGCCTCTTCAGGCTTAGCTTCTCTTTGTGCTCTCTTGTCACTGGGTTGGGCTCCTTCACCATCCTTCTTGATATCTCTTAGCTCTCCCATATATTTCCTTCATTAGACTTCTTCAGTTCCCCTTCTCTATGTGTGACATTTACTTCCTGCCAGGAACTGATACTCCTCCTTACACGACACAGTACCTAGCTCATAATCAGTGCTTAGTAAATGCTTCTATCTATTGTTGTTTTTATATGCATGACATGGTTACTACATTTAAATCAAATTTTGTCTAATTGTAAGCCAGAGAAATTTCCATCTTATAGTACTTCAGCACTGGAGGGTTTCTACTTGTTGTTTAGCTTTATGAAACTTCAGCTTAAACCATACAATTAAGAAGACTTGCAGGACTGGTATATGGTTGCATTTCTGAAAGTTCAAAGATTAGAATTGAAAAATCATTAAAAATATCATTCAAATAAATTCTAATGTGCCAACATTTTTTTCATCACAGCAAAATTAATCAAAATAACTTATTGAGATTGTTTGTTCAGTTGACCAAGGTATAAAAGTCTTTGCATTTTCATTTTATTAGTTTCAGTGATATCTTCACTGTCACAGGATCTTGCTTTGAGCTTCTAAGACCCATGTCTATATGAGCCAGAAAAAAGAGGCTTGCCCTTAACCATGGGCTGAGGTTGGCCTTTTATTATATGATGCTATGAAGAACAGTGATCGTTGGGAAGGAAAGCTTTTTTTCTTCTACCCTTATAAGTTCTTCTGGCTGGTCTAAGAATTAAATTTACATGAGACAGGTTAACAGGAAAACTTTTAATTATGTATGTTCAGGGAATCCATATAAAAATGAGAGATTCCAAAGACAGAGGCAAAATGTGATTCACATGCTATTTTGAACTCAAGAGGAAGGGGTAAGGGTCTAGGACCTCAAAAAGAAAGAAGACAATTAATTCACAAGAAGAGGAAAAAAACAGATGTTTGGTAAACAGGTACTTGCTGAGCCATACAGAAACAATGGAATACAGAGAGGAATTTTAACAGACTTGCTAGGTTTTCCCCTATCTACCATACCTAGTTCATATTATACTACAGTTACCAATGCTAATAGCTCCCTTCCTGGAGCACGTACTGTATCTAAATTGTTTTAGGTAGTTGGGGGAAAGGTCAAAGGTTCCTGAGTCTTTTGTTTCTTACAAATTACCAGCCTAAAATAATCCTCCTGCCAAAGAGAGACATCTTGGGGTGGTAAATTTTGCTCCTCTGTATGATGAAATATGTCTCCTCCTCAGATAGATGTTTGACCAGCTAGGAAAATTGCTTGACTTAATTATATTTGGGGGAAAAAACTAGTATTTCAAGAATTTTTTCATGTAATTAGATCCATGTTTCTCAAAATGTGCTCCAGAGACAGCTGACACCACATCATATGAAGAATTGTTTTTAAAAAATGCAGATTATGTTGCTCTTACCAACATCAACTGAATCCAAATACTTGGAGTATGGCCTCTGTAAATTGGATATTAACTTTATTAACTGCTCCAGGTTATATTTCTGTATATCAAATTTGAGAACCATCGCAATAATAAGCCATATTAAAAGACCTTTTCTATGGGAAGGTATCTGTAAATGGATTTATCTAAATATAAGGGAAAGACATATACATAAAATGAAGTTAAAAGAAAAAATACAAAAGGTTTTGGAACTGCAATTTTGATATACCTTGTTTTGTACTTAGAATAATATTTGAAATTTAAAATTAGCAATTATTTAAATTATGAGTTGCCTACAATTCTGTGATAAATAAAACCACCATGGGAAGTTTTCAAGAAATTTAAAGAACGACCTCTGACTTTCACTTCCTCATCATGACACACTTTTTACCTACCAGTAGTTATTTTTGCTTGTGCCTAATATTTACTGATAGTTTGTGATCTCCTTGAAAGCAGAGATCATGTCTTTTATATTTTACATGGTCTACAGTCCTTAGCACTGTATCTGACCCATAGCAAGATGGTAATAGATATTTATTGACATAAGAAATGAGTAGAGAATATGCTATTTTGTGGGTAAGGTTAAATGTGTGAGTGTGTGTGTATGTGTGTGTATGATATGTTTAGGTAATAATAAAAGATTCATTAACAATGCTTAACAAATGGTGTAGAGTTTTCAGAGGGAATGCTTCATGGTAACCAGAATAGTCGTATGTTGTTGGTGAACCTAAAACTCCTCTAAAATAAAAAGTCCAGTAAAAAAAAATTCCAGCCCTGGCTGGTGTGGCTTAGTGGATTGAGCACCTGCCTGTGAACCAAACAGTCACCATTTGGATTCCCAGTCAGGGCACATACCTGGGTTGCAGGCCAGGTCCCCAGTAGGGGATATGTGAGAGGCAACCATACATTGGTGTTTCTCTTCCTCTCTTTCTCCCTCCCTTCCCCTCTCTCTAAAAATAAATCTTTAAAAAAAAAGTTCACGTTGAGCTGTACCTTTAAGTTTTACAGGCGATCTGGTGAAGAGGTTCAGACAAGAAATGATACACAATTGGCAGAATATGATGGTCTTAGGTTAGCCATATGTCAGGAAAAAAGTGTGGAGACAAATAGTGATGGATAAAAAGTTGGATACCTGGCAGGATGTTGACCTGAAGAGGAGAGAGAGAGAGCTGAGCAAGTGAAGGTTGTTAGGGTTTGGAGATTCAAAGAGGCTGAGAATGCACTCTCAGGCCAGGCTTGATCCCATATGTGTGGGGGAGCAGGGCAGGATTGGGGTGTAAGTGTCTTGCCCCTTAATGGGAGGGTTGCAAGGCTGGGAGGCCAGAAAGGGCATGATAAACTGTAAGTATTATGGGCTGCACAGTCTCTTTCAAATGCATCCAAATGAATAGGAAAGGGGTATTGTTTCTTCATGTCTTCCCCCTCATTCTGGGCTCCTGGGCACAAGTGAGGCAGCGGACGAGGTTTGGAGTATAGAAACTCGGGTAAACTGAAGCAATGCAAACTAGCTCTTGGGTTCTATTTCTTTGGAAACCCTGGCGTTCTTCTTGTAAATCCCCTCAGTCACAACTATTTGTGCATACAGACTTTGCAGCAAATGATTTGAAAAGAAAACCAAAAACTTGTATTTGGGGAGAGGCACAGAAAATCTTTCTTGCCCAAATAATAACTATATTTTATGTTAATCTAATGAGTGAAATGTGGCAAGATAGTCACACAGAGTGGCAGTGTTAGAATCATGATATTTTTTCCCTCTACAAATCCAACCTTATGAGTCATGTGAGCCTGACTAAATGGCAAACATACTCTCTTTCTGGAGAAGACCAAGAGTGTCACACATCTTGAACAGGGGCACGAGTTATAGAGCAAGATATGCCATGCTGAGGGTGGGTGACATTATGAAAATAGAAAATGACAGTTGCCCTCGTGGGCTTGCCACCCCAGCAAATGTGACTGCCTCCTCTCTGTCACACCTCCTGTTTCCACTGCACTAATCGAGCTGGGCTCCTGAGTTGGACTCACGGTGTTTTAGTCCTAAACTGTTTTCAGAACAGGCAGCGCAACCCACCTGCATGCTACACATGTGCCTGACCGATGGGAGCCAATAGATGTACCACGCAGCTGTGTTTTCATGGTAGAGAGGGAAGAGAATGTCACTATGGCCTAAGGGAAGAGACGGAAGGCAAACATGTCACCAAGTCAAACTCTAAGCGAGGTTAAGTCCAGAAGGGAGCCTTCTGGGGCTGCTTGGAGACGAATCTCTCAGTATCCCGGAGCACAGAAGTCCTCTCCATTCCAATTCAGTGCTATCCGGTGACAGAAGTTTCTCGGCATTCCTGCAATTTAGGAAACAATCAGCCAGACAATATGGGAGTGCTCACGATGAGATGCCTGCTGCTGAGATAATGCCCAGCTGTGATTTTATTTCTCTCTTTTTGGATAATACAATTCGTTCTTACTGCATTAACTGAAATAGACTGCCAAAGAAATGGCCGGTTTGAAAGAACACACACTGAAAAATCAACATTCCTGACTCCTCTTGAGATTATCGCGGCAACAGGAACATATTTCCAAAGAGTCAGAGTCAAACAGCAGTAAGACGAGGAGAGAGGATGTGGTCCTGCCAGACTGTGGCATCATCTCACATGAACACACAGAACTGTGAGGATGAAGGCAGGAACGAGATGTCCACGGCAACACTAGGGATTCCTTGGAAACATCAAATGTCAAGCACAATATACTCCCTACTGCAGCCACCCATCTTTCGGTAACTTCTGGTTATTTTTGTCTTCTCCTCCGGTTCGTTTTCTGCTTTCACAAAATAAAAAGAAGTCAGATTGGTTTCCTTTTTAAATCCTAATATTAGGCAATATCTCTGCCCCTCAGGAAATGGGTTTGGCTCATAGATGAAAAGCTTTGCTAATTTTTCCTATTAATATGGGTGTGATTATTCAAAATGTAGAGCATTCTTATTGTCATATTTGTGGCAAAGCTGTTAGTGATTATTACATAGCTGATTCCTGCAACAGAGTTTGCTTCTTTTTTTAGCATGTCATTTCTGGCATGACAAAGGTTTCTGTAGGGTGGATGATGTGCAGGATTTAGGCAGGATGAAAAAATTCAGGGTTTGCAATGATATTCTGCCACATGAATTACATCTGTTTCTTGAGCATATTCAATAGCATTAATGTAGCAGCCTGGCTATGTATATACCTTATCTTCAGTATAAACAAAATGATGAAGGAAACTTAGCTTGGGGCACACATCATTCCTTCTTGGCTCAAACCCTTGTATCCTTCCCCCATTATTCATGTTTCAGCTATGATTTTGCAGATGGGACACAACTTTTAAGTGCTGCACATATGGTAACAATGCCATGCTTTTTCACTATGGAAAGTCTTCTTCCCTGATTTTTCCTATGATAATTGTGTGGAAGAGAAAATATACAATGTGAATAATATGCAGAAATATTTATGGTCTCTATGTGTCACTCAAATATTTTTTATATAGCCTCAGCTAACTCTATTTTATGTTTTCTGTCAGAAAGTTATAAATTTCCCATGTAAACAGATAGAAAAGAAGCTTAGCATTTCACTGAATTGAATTTGAAAATCTAGCATTTACCTTTAGAAAGTGATAGAATCTATCTACGAAAGAACGGGTTAATAGGTTCATCAGAAGCAAAAGACTAACATGAAAAGGGAACTGAAGTGCGATTTATTTCTTACTCTTTTGAAGTATGACTAAAATATGACTCACAGCCTCCTACCCTATGTTCCATAGAGCCGTCACTCTGTGAGTTAACATTCAATTACTCCTGGAATTAACATTCAATAAGAATCTGAGGGAGAACGGAAGAGGGTAAACATGTGACAGGTACAAGGCCATTTCTTCTCTTACAGCATCACTGAGTTCCTACCAGGCAGTTAGCAGATCACAGCAGCCTCGCTGCACCTTTGTCATTTAGGCAGAGGGGACAGATAGTGGCCAGCAGAAGGAAGGCATCTGTTCTGGGGATCTCGGACAGGCGTAAGTTGGCTCTAACTTAGATTCTTTCTTCTCTATAACATCTAGATATTTTAGCACAATGCCATTTTAGAATCATGAAGTCCATTTTTAAAACATCACAGATGTGCATTCAGTCATTAAAGATGGCAGTTTTCCCCCAGTAAACATGATCTTGCCTCTGTTGTCATTTAATGCCTTTGATGCTTGAGTTGGTGCTTTTGGTCTCTGTCTACTGCTCCAGTGAGGGGGCGCTGGGGCTGAAGACTGATTTGTGATCCCAGACTTCATGCTCCAGCTGCTGAGGTTACCAAAGGAGGGTATAGGGATCAAAGAGAGCTACTCATGCCTATTAGATGGGAATGAACAGCTGATTCCCAGAGCTATGGCTGTGCCACCTCAAGCTGAAGCAATTCACTGGAAGAAAGAACTGGTGTGTCAGGCAGGATAAGATTAATGGTAAAGATAAAAGGGATTCTCTTGGCCAAGCAGAACGGCAGAGCGGGTACCTACTCAGAACTGGGGGAACTCAAAAGACAGATTGGAAGCAGAAGGGGCTATAGCTTCACAGTGAGCAAGTGGGTCATTCCCCATTGTGTGTTGCGGACATAATGCTGGAGTAAAAGATCCCCCACAATGAACTGGGGCTGAAAGAGGACATTAAGAGACTTGCAGTCATTTGTTCTGCTCCCTCATTTTTTCTTTTTTCCCTTTGAAACTCATATGAAGGTATGATAATTCTTTCTCTGTTTTTTGTTTTGTTTTGGGGGGATTATTGACTTCAATTTCCCCAATAAGAAAAAAGCAAAAACTAGTAAAAGGAATCGGAAAGGTTTTTAGCCAGATAACTTTTGAATATCTTTGCCACCCATATATATTTTTACATTTTATTCACTTTTAAAATTTATAGACAGTAAAAATCATAGTTGTACATTTCTAGGAATTTGACAAATGAATCCAGTTGATTAGCAGTCCTTAGAAATAAAACACAAGTTGCATCAACCTTGTGCTGCCCATTTAAAATCAGTTCCCCTTCAGCCCCTGGAAGATTATAAATTTTTAATGTTTCTACACATGTACCTTTTCCAGAATGCCATATGAATGGGTTTATATAGTATGTCACTCATTTCAGTCTGGCATCTTTCACTTAGCACTTGAAATCAGCATGTTATTGTATGTATATCAAATTGTGTATATCAGAAGTTTATTCTTTTTTTTTGTTTTGTTTTTTTTTTATTATTTTATTGTTGTTCAATTACAGTTGTCCGCATTTACCCTCCCCCCACCCCACCCCAGTCAAACCCACCTCCCTCCCTTGCTTCCCCCC
>PVJI01018345.1:0-33582 GCA_004026765.1 Micronycteris hirsuta | reverse complement strand
CTGGGCCTCCGATCCCAGTCGCCTACGGCTCCTGGTAGCGCACGGCTCCCGGGTCCTGCACTGATCCTGGGTCGCGCACCCGACCTCACGACTGTTGAGAGCGGGGCCTCTCCAAACAGCCACGTAGCGCCACTGTTTTTACTCTCTGAAAAAATTCTACCTATTTACGCTCTCCAGCCAAAACAAGCATCTGACTACTGTCAAATCCTAATCTGGCTCCCTCCCCAAGAAACTTGCGTCCGATCCGGGCGGCTGCCGGGTCTGGGACCGAAGCCCCACCCCGCTCCCCGGGCTTGTCCCGATGGGGACCCTTTCCTTCCGATGCTCTCTGCTTACCGTGTGAATGTTCAAATTCCCCTGTAATCTTGGGCATCAATCATCATATGTGTTGGAATACTGCTGCGTTTTCGCTCCGTTCCTCAGAAAATCAACCAGTGGGTAGGAGGACGTAAACTCTGTTCCTCCTAACTCGCCGCCATCTTCCTCCCTCCAATATTTTTATCTTCTTATTCTTAGATAAGGCCCTTTAACATTTCATAAATGCTGGTTTTAATTATTGCTACTGATTGAATAATTATCTTCTGCCATTTTATTTACTTGCTACACTACTATTTACATTTGATACGTTTTACATTCAGATAGTCCTTTCTATGGAAATCAAAGTGCAAGCTGCTCAATTATGATTTCAAACACTTAATGCATCATTCAACAATAAAATCAACTCCTCTTATTTTAATTGAAGAAATAAGAATTTTTGGCCATTTTGGTCCAAAGCCATTTCTCTGAAAATTGACATTTTTAACAGAATCTATACTTTAAAATTTTTCCCATGCTGTTAATTTTAGAACTTTTTGTTTTGATCATTTGAAATAATTTCCCTTTTGTGGCATTTCATTCTTTTTTAGATCCATATAAAATATATTGCCATTAAGAATTGCTAGAGTTTTCATGGAAATAAACTCTTTGCTTTAGAGAGATTATTACTTTATTAATTGGAATATCCCAGTTTTAGAAAAGAAGTAAACCCGATATAAAAAGTTACAATAATAAATGGGGACAGAAAGACTTTGCTTGGGGCGGCGGGTGCACGATGCAGATGATGTTGTATTGAGTTGTACACTTGAAACTATGGCATGGTTTTGTGAACCAGTGCCATCCCAATACATTCAGTTCTTTAAAGTTCTAATAGGAGTTATTTATTTACATTATAAAAGCTTTGTTTACTTTAAAATAAAATGTGTAAAGTTCAGTTAAAATCAAGAGATAAATATAATAAGACTTAATTATAACAGCTTTTATGAAGTATAATGGCATAAAATAAACTGTAGTTTAAAGAGTATAATTTGCTAAGTTTTGCTATTTGTATATTGCCGAGAAACCATCAGCATAGTCAAGATGGTGAATTATTTATCATATAAAATGTTTCTTGATGCTGCTTTTTAATTTCTCTCTTGTTCTTCCTGCAACCAGTCACTATGGCTCTATACATTAGTCTCTATATTTTAGTTCACATTTTCTAGAGTTTTAATATTACATGGATCACACTGTGTGCACTCTTTTGACTGACTTCTGTAATTCATTATAGTTATTTTGACATTTATCCATGTACTTGCAGTCATTAGTTTATTGCTGGGTATTAGAACATCATTTGAATATACCACAAGTTGTTTATCCATTCATTTGTTAATAGACATTTTGATTAATAATACACATTTTGAGAATTTTCTGTATTTGCCTGTTACAAACAAAGTTACTAACAACATTTATGTATGGTTCTTTAATTGGTTATGTGCTTTTATTTTTTCAGTAAATACAGTGAATGGAATTGTTAGGTCATATGATGGATGGTTATTTATATTTTTAAAGAAGATGTCAAATTGTTTTCCAGAGAAGTTGATTCATTTTACAATTTCATTGGTCATATAGAATTTCAGTGGCTCCATATCCCCACAACCACTTTATATAGTCATTCTTTATTTTTTCTAACTTTAAACGTTCTGAAGCTGTGCAGTGATGTCTTATGGCTTGAATTCTCATTTTCCCAGTGATCAATGCTACTGAGCATCTTTTCATGTGCTTGTCAGTCATCTCTGGTGAAGGGGCTGTTTAAGTCTTTTTTGCCTATCGGGTTGTTCATTTATGTATGATTGAGATTGGAGAGTTCTTTTTATATTCTTAAAGCAAATTTTGTCATCAAATATGTGATTTGAACATATTTTCCCTCATTCTGTGTCTTGCCTTTTTATTCTCTTAACAGGATCTTTCAAAGAACAGAAATTTCTATAATGAAATCCAGGTTATTGGTTCTTCTTTAAAATGGTTTCTTTTCTTTTTTTTTTCACTAACTCAAAATTCACAAGGTTTTTCCTTATGCTTTGTTCTAGAAACTTTATAATTTTAGGTCTTATATTAGATCTAGCATTTATTTTGAGTAAAAGCTTTTTAATTGGTAGGAGGTATGAATAGAATTATAGTTTTTGTTTATTTTTAAACTATTTTATTCCTTTGACCTACATGTCTATTTTTACACCTGTGCAACATCTTGATTAATGTACCTGTATAATAAATCTTAAGTCAGGAAGTGTAACTCTTCTAACTTTGTTCTTTTTCTTTTTCAATTTTGTGTTAGTTACTGTAGGTATTTTGTATTTCTATAAGAATTTTAGAATCAATTTGTCAATTCCTACAAAAAACACCTATTTGGATTTTGTTTGAGATTGAGTAAATCTAAAAATCAGTTTCAGAAAAAATGGCATCCTAACAGCACATTTTCTCTCTCCATATATCTCCTTAATTTCTCTCAGCAATATTTCTTTAATTTTAAGTATATAACTATGCCAAATAGTTTATAAGATTTATCCCAAAATATTTTATACTTTGGTACTCTAGTGCACAAGTGGCAAACACAAGGCCAGTGGGCCGAATCCAGCCCTCCACCTTGTTTTATCCGGCCCGGCGCCTTATTTCTACCTGGTGGAATCTCTGAGCTCTCACTTAACAGTTAAGGAGTAGTTACATTTATACAGTCCTGAAATTACTTTTGGTCCTTTGAAGGCAACCGCGAGGCTGATGTGGCCCCCAGTGAAAATGAGTTTGACACCTCTGCTCTAGTGTGTACTTTTTTATTAATTTTGGTTTCCAACTACAGTATTTGTTTTTTAATATATAAAAATACAAATTATATAGATTTATATAATCTTGCGTCTTGCAACCTTCTTAAGCTCATTCATTTTGAAAGTTTTTGTATAGTCCATAGACATTTTTAGCTCATACTTTTGTGTCATCTATGAATAATAAAAGTTTGCTTCCTTTCCAAATTGGATATTTTTTTAAATTTTCTTGTTTCAATCTCTGAATCTTCTACCACAGCATTGAATAGAAATAGTGAGAATAGATATTCTTGCCTTGTTCTCAATCTTACAGTGAAAGCATTCAATGTTTCACCATTAAATATGATATTAGGTGTATTCCTGGGATAAACACCTTCCTTATCATGATTTAATCCTTTAGAAATATGGCTGCATTTATTTCCATAAAATTTTAGAAGATTTTTCAATCCATGGAACCTACTAACTCATTATTTTCTTTTCCTGTAATATCTCTTTATGGTTTTCATATCATAGTAATAGCTCATAGAATGCAATGAATCATATTTTCTACTTTTCAGTACTTTGGAAGTTTTTGTCCAAAATATGTATATATACTTTTTTTTTTACTGTTTGGTATAATTCACTAATGAACCCATTTGTACCTGGATGTTGGATTATTTCTTTACATGTTGTGCTGATGGTCATCCCTCAACTAAGTACTTAGGGGAGCCCTCTGCAGATCTGAATTTTTTTCCTTTTTTTTAATTAATCAATCTCTTCTTCAGTTTTTGATAGATATAGATGTAGATATAGGTATAGATGATAGATATAGATTATATATAGACATAGATAAAGATATAGATATGGATATGGATATACAGCTATAGATGTAAAGATAGATTATATAGATATATATATATATATATTTATTACATTTTTGTTTTTCCTAATAAATGTGTTCATTTGTCATAATTATGCACTTGTTTCAAACTGTGCAATTAGAGAAGGGTGAAAACATGTGTGATATTTGAATATAGGTGTGACAAGTTGAATTATTGGCCCCAGTTCTTCACTTCTTGTATTCAAGCTCTTTACTTATGACTTTGTAGTTCTTCTCACTAAGGGCAAGCGCTCTTCCAGACTCACTGACTTTGGCTTCAGCTATATGATTTTTTTTGGCTAATAGAATAAGAGCCTCAGTTACAGTTGCCAGTTCTGAGCCTATGCATCAAGAAGTCTAGCTTGGTTTTTGTTTGTTCTCTTGTACACTTGCCAACACCATCAGAAGAGCTTCCCTGGCATTTGCTGGAGCAGGCCAAGCCAGACTGTAATGAGGAGCCAAGCCCAGGCAGATAGACAGGTTGAATCAGTCATCCTGCCAAGTCCAGGCTAGATCAGATTACCCAGCAAAACCCAAAATAAATACTAGGAGATAAAATAATACAGATATAGCTGAATCCACTGGCAATAATAAGATATGAATAATATATACAAAAAGCATTTAACGGATCTGGTCATTACAACAAAATGACAGAATAACACTGTGGAACCCTGGCCAAGCTAGAAAATATATCATTTCTAGGGCAGTCCCATCTACAAGAAACTGCAGTGGGGCTGCATGTGCCCAAGTCCGTTAGAGCATGGGTAAAGGGTCAAGAAAATGTAAGATGTCAAGACAAAGTTGTAACTATCAACGCAAACAAGGATAGAAACTTAAGAATTATATTATTATGATCATCCATAGGGGTTCTAAAGGGAGAAATGCAATCTCTGGTATCTAGGCTCATGGAGTGACAGCTCTGTCGGGTACACAGGAGAGGTTTCGCAAACAGAGACTAAGGCTGGTCCAGTCCAGTAACTCCTTCTAGCCATGTGGGTAAAGGGTACTTGCAGAATGGGATCTGATGCAAGTATCAAGACCTCCTTTAGGGCTTTTTTAAAAATTGTCTTTATACAATTGAATATAATGTTTAGATTGTCAACAAAGCATTTCTTCATTTTAATGAATCACATGTTGTAAAAAAAAGAAACTTTAGTATAAATATCTAAATCTTGTGGTCCCTACTTGACTGTTAAAATGAGAACACTTTCAACCAAAGTGAGCAAAGTGAAGTAACTGACCCTTTTTCTCCTCACTAACTCATCAGCAATTTCATAGACCTTACTTTCAAAATTTACCCCAAATCTATTCTTGATCAACCTCACAGATTAAATCTATACTGGAATAGCCTAACATTTCCGCATTTAAACCCCAACAATCCATTTTCCTAAGAACAGCTAGTCTTGTCTTTATTTTTTCTTGGCTTCATATTATCTTCAAAATAAAATTCTAATTCATGGTCATGGCCCAGTAGGCCTCCCCTGTCCCACGATGTAGCTCTTGCCTGACTCTGCAACTTTATCTCCTATATTCTCCACACTTCATGCAGATTATACTCCTACTCACATTGTATTAGTTTTTAGAGCTCTATAAGCCGCTTCCTTCTTTAGGACCTTTGCATTAGGGCCTTTTCCTCTGTCTTAAATACCGTTCCTTCTGTATTAGTCTGCTAGGGCTGCCATAATAAAATTCCACAGATTGGGTAGCTTAAACAACAGAAATTTATTTTCTCACACTTCTAGAGGCTAAAGTCCAAGCTCAAGTTATGTGAGCTGAATTGGTTTCTGGTGAGACCTCCTATTCTGGTTTGCAGCTGGTGACCTTCTGGCTATGTCCTCACAGGGCCTTTCCTCTGTGCACACACACTTCTGGTGTCTGTTCATCTTCTTATAAGGACACGAGTACTATTGTATAAGGTCCTTATAATCTCAGTTAACCTTAGTAACTTCATTAAAGGCCCTACTTCCAAACAGAGTCACATTGTGGTTCACCTGGGGAACACAATTCAGTCTATAACACCTTCTCTCCCTCCCTTACTATTGTCACATGGATGATGCCTTTTCACTTTTCAAGTCTTATTTCCAGTAAGAACTCTTCTTCAGAGAGTTTTTCCTTAACTAGTTTAGCCCTAGTTAATGAAACTACAGGACTAGGGAAGTGTCTGACTTGGTTCACTCCTCAGCAAGATCACTATAACCAGGATTGTGCGTGGCACATATGAGGCATTTAAAAAACATTCGTTGAATAAACACTGTCTTACAGCATTCTGGTTTATGGGCCATTGTTGTTTGTGGGTATGCCACACACTTTAACAATACATACCATGTGCCATTTTTCAGAGGTTTGTGTATACATCTGAGCTTCATTATCTGTGGTGTTATCCAGAAAGATAGAAAACAATGTTATTCTAGGTGTACCACTGAATAGAGTAACTGGCTGATTGATGAGTTACAACCTGCTGTGATTTAATTGTTTTATTTTTTCCAATAACTGCCTCATGTTAGGATGGCAACTACCCCTTTTCTCTCAATTGCGAGCAATTTCCACAACTTTTTCTTGGACAGATGCCATAACTTCTCAGCCATTTGGGTTATTAGTTTATTCAATTATTTATTTTAAAAATTTCAATCTCGGATTTCACTCAGAGCTTTTCTACACTTACCATCTGTGCTAACAGCTCCTGTGCTTCAAGAATACTGTGGTGTGGACGGGCTTCCAGACAGCTCTTGTCACTCCGAGTTCTAGATGCCAGCTCCATCTGTGATGTGGCAAGAGAGGACAAATGCCTCCTTACAGGACTCAATGAGACTGAAGTCTTTTTCTTGGTTGTTGCTGCTACTTAGATGACACTGAACTTCAGATATTCTCTGTGCAGTTGGCCTCCCAATGCCTGTGCCCTTCCAGTGTAGTGCCTGCGTGCTTGCCTCTCAGCACTATGTAATTGGTGTCCCATTTCTCAGATCGCAGAAGCAGCAGATCAAGATTCACCTTCATTTATTTTAAGCCTTTATTCTTCATTAAAAGCCCAAGAAGTCTGCCATTACAGTGCTTTTCTTCTTGAGATGACTTGTCTGAGTGGGTATTAGCTGGTCAGTTCAAGCCCAGGAGCCTTAGTCACATGCATCCCTCTCAAGGAAAGGTCGTATTCCTGCCTCACGGAAGAAAAGAACGTCTTACTCACCAGACCTTCTTGTCTCAGCACCACAACTCTCTGTTTTGGTCATTATTTTCATGCCTTGGTAGCATTAAATTATTTATGTATCTATTATCTCTCTAACTTTTTAGATGAGAGAGTATATTTGATTTAATAAATTGGACCCATCCACTTTAGGCAACCTTAAATTTCAGGGATTTTTTTCACCACCTTACTTCATATTGCCCCAAAAGACCAATATCTCTCATCATCATTGCTGAGTTGACCGGGGGCACTGAAAATGGTGAATCCTGATAAACCATTCCTTGAGTTAGCTGCATCTGACTGATAAAGTTTATATATTAAGAGTATAGATTCCTAGCAATTTATTAAATTCAACTTGGGTCTTCGTTGAAATTTCTGGCTGTGGAAAAATTTCCACTCAACATTCAATTATAGTAGCATTTATAGCATAAAGTGCTTTATCATATATATCTTACCTAAAATGGAAATTATGAATTGTTTTTATTTTTTATAATTGTTTTAATTTTTACTTGTCATTAGCCATTCAACTCTCATTTTGAAAGATACATTATGTAAATTTGCATATTAAAGTTCTGATATAAATATTTCCATACTTTCCCAATGTTTAAATTTCTAATGTGCAATTTAATATTTTTAAGTTTTAATTTATACTATAATTTTGTCTTTATACCCGTTTTTTTCAAATTTGAATTTCTTTCTCATAGGGATTTCTCTCAACCAGAACACTATTTAGATTTCAAGGACTTACATTACTTATTTTATCTTTATAATTTGCCTTTTAAAATCTGTTTGTTATGTTCTGATTTTATTACTCTATATATTTACTAGGTGAAATATTAAATATAATATAAACAAATAAGACTAAAAAAACTATTGTCAGGGAAAATAGATTTTTCAATCTTGTGTTATATAACTTTTAGAAGTAAAATATTAAGGATTTTAAATATATCATTGTGTTTATTTTAAAGTTATTGTCTATTTATATTCATTTAGATAAAAATCCTAAATAGAAAAATATCTCATTTTCCCTGCTAAGCAGGTATAAAATTCAATTATTCATAAAGACAAACATCAGACTGAGGAAAGAATCATCTGTAAGATTAGCAGAATGAATCTCTTGCAGGATTTACACTTCATACCCTGAAATTGATTTTTGATACCTTGTAAAGGAGGCAATATTTTGCATTTGAGTACATTACATAGAAAAGTAAAATGTTAAAGCTTATACCACTCAGAATTCACAGTCTCTCTCCTCTATCTCTTGCTCTTTCTCTCTCTGTTAGAGGAATTTTCTTATGAGACTACGTAGTAGTTAGTTCATTTCTTATTCTTGTATAAGATAAATTTGCATATTAAAATACTAATACAAATAAACATACTCCATGGTATTAGAATACTCTGCTATTCTTGTTCTACTAAAATATAGTGTGGGAAAATGCAGTAGATTGGAAAGGCAGCCTATTTTTTCATATATATACTAGTTTTTAAAATGGCAAAGTACACACATTTTTTCATGTGTTTAAATAATTACTTTATTGAAACTGTTAGAGTCAAAATAAAGTATTGATTCCAGTCATGGGAAAGAGTAGGAAAGTGTGATTATAAGGTCTTTATTATAGCTGGCTATGAGATTTAAAGAACATTGCCATTTTTATGACTATAATTTGTAAATATTATGAATAAAGCAATTTTTTAAACTTTTTAACTTTTTTTATGTTGCTCAAGTACAGTTGTCTCCATTTCCCCCCCACCGTGGCCCCCCACCCCATCCATCCCTGCCTCCCACCCTTCATCCCTACCCACTTTGGCTTTGTCCTTCATACATGTTCCTTGATAGCACTTCCCCTGTTTTCCCCCATTATCCCTCTCCCTTCTCCCCTCTGGTTACTGTAAATTTGTTCTTTATTTCAATGTTTCTGGTTATATTTTACTTGTTTGTTTTGTTGATTAGGTTCCACTTATTTTTGGGCTTTAGAATTAACTCACATATCCTGACATGTTGTATTTATAATTGATCTGAAAGAAATTCTAAAAATAAGCATTTTATATTCTGATACATGAAGAGTAAACAAAGCATGAAATGAACACATGGATATTCATTTTCTTTTGAGGATCTGAAACTTAGAATGTAAAACACATAAAAAAACTAGTCCAAATTTTCAAAATTCAAGAAATTTACCAGATTCATTTAACTCTCCTCTTCAATGAACCAAGTGTATTCAAAGATAACACCACATTGAATAGGACAGCCTTGCCAGCAAAGAGATAACATTTGCAAAGCTCCTCACTAATTGCTTCCTATCTTTTCTTCCCATTTCAGTTAAGTGACTCTTGATTTCAATTTGGTTTACTTGAAAAATTATCTTAAAAAAACAGAAACCACCATTTAATGTCAAGCTTTCTGGTTTCTGAAATCACTGGAAAATGGATTTTTTTTTTGGTATAACAATATGCCTTGTAAGGATTTGATTATGATTTAATAGGAAATGCTGTCTGTATGGGTGTAATTGTAAGAGGAGGCAGTATTGTTTAGTGATGAGGTATGCAGGCTCTGAAGACAGAGCTGAGTTCAAAGCCACCCACGACAACTGCAAAATCAGACAAAGCAGTACCTGTCTCATAAGATGTTTGTGAGGATTAAAGAAGATAATATAATGTACATAGAGGATTTAGCATAGTACCTCTGACCTTATAAGTATGCATTGTTAGGTGTTACGCTTATTCAAAATTTCAAAAAAAAGTGTTTAATAAAAAAGTACTATAAAATCCTACCAGGGAAGAGGGTGAGAGATTGGGAAAGATATTGAGTGAGTTGGAACTGAAGAGACTTGATTAAAAAAGGAGAGAAAGAGATTAATTAGTGATTCGAAACTGGGCAGAGAAACTTTTACCTGCTTCTTACAAGTGAAGGAGCTGATGCTGCCTAAATATTTGTCTTAATAGAATTTTAGCTACTTTCATTCTGTTAAGAATTAGCATGAATAAATATTAATAGGTTAATGAAACCTCTATCTGAAAATAAGTGAACTCAGTTTCTTGTTTAATGTACTAAAACCCAACCTATTAGAGCTCTATAATGATCTCAGTTCCTCTTAAAACTGGGAAGAAATAGCTTCTGTCCCAGAGGTATACTGCCTTTAGAAAAGGTATTTTTATTAGCATCCATTTGTGGCTATAACTACAATTATGTGGTTTTAGTAAAATACCTTTCTGATGACCCACTTCTATTTCTAATAGTTCTTAATAAAGAATGATAGGCAATGAAGACATAATTTTTCTTTCTTCATACTTACTCTTAATTCCCATATCCTGGTCCCCAGAGTAGAATTGGGTATCTAGAATTCCCACTATAACTGTCAGCAGCCAAATTTTCTTTGCTGTGATCTAGCATTGTAAACATGATTAGCATCATTTCAGAATTTCAAAGTGTTTTATTTTTGTATTCTAAAAGTAGAAAAAATTTTAAAAATAATTTAGAGCTGGAACAGAGGATAAGATTAATAATCCTTGCTTGGTCTATTGAAGAATGATTGAAGGAACTGGTTTATTTTGATATAGAGGAGAAACCTGAAGACTGATTTAGTAATTAGTCACTGTATATAGAGGGCAAAAATAAATTGCAGCATTTATTCCCTGGGTAAATTTATGGATTTCTATAGTCATTTCATTTATTTATTTTAATTAATTAATTTTTGAAGATTTTTATTGTATTTTTCCATTAGCAATTAATCCCAATATACCCCCCACCCCTGCAATCACCACACTATTGTCCATGTCCATGAATCCTTTTTCCTTTTTGTTCAATTCCTCCATTCCTAACCACCTCACCTTAGCTGTCATCCTGATTGCTACTAGTCTAACTCTGTTTTGCTTGTTAGTTCAGTTTGTTCATTAGATTCTACATACAAGTGAAATCATATGGTATTTGCCTTTCTCTGACTACCTTATTTCACTTAGCGTAATGCTCTCCAGGTTCATCCACACTGTTACAAAAGGTAAAATTTTCTGCTTTTTCATGGCTGAATAGTACTCTATTGGATGTAAATGTCCCGTAGTTGTTTTGTCCACTCCTCTACTGATGGACACTGGGGCTGCTTCCGTATCTTGATGATTATAAATAGCACTGCTGTGAACATAGAGGTGCATATGTCCTTTCAAATTAGTGTTTTTGGTTCCTTCAACTATATTCCCAGAAGTGGGATCACTGAGTCAAAAGGCAGGTGCACTTTTAATTTTTGAGGTATCTCCATACTGCCTTCCACAGTGGCTGCACTAATCTGCATTCCCACCAACAGGCAAAAGGGTTCCCCTTTCTCCACATCCTCACCAGCACTTGTTGTTTGTTGATTTATTGATAATAGCCATTCTTACAATTTTGAGATGGTATCTCATTGTGGTTCTAATTTGCATTTCTCTGGTGATTAGTGACATTGAGCATGTTTTTATATGTCTATTGGGCATCTGTATGTCCATGTTGGAGAAGTATCCATTCAGGTCCTTTGCCCGCTTTTTAATTGGATTGTTTGGGGGGGGGGGTGTTGAGTTTTGTAAGTTCTTTATAAATTTTGGATATCAGGTGTATTGGTAAATACACTTTCCCATTCTGTGGATTATCTTTTTTATTTGTGCTGATTTCCTTTGCTGTGAAAAAATATTTTAGTTTGACATAGTCCTGTTTATTGTTTCTTTTGTTTCATTTGCCTGGGGAGATATATGTGATAAAATACTGCTACAAGTAATGTCCAAGATTTTTGCTGCCTATATTTCCTTCTATTATTTTTATTGTTTCAGGTATAACATTTAAGTCTAAATCCATTTTGAATTTACTTTTATATATGGTATAAAAATGTCATCAATTTTCATTTTTCTGCATGCATCTGTGCAATTTTCCCAACACCTTTTATTGAATAAACTATCTTTAGCCCATTTTATGTGCTTGCTTCCTCTGTCAAATATTAATTGACAAAAAAGCTGTAGGTTTATTTCTGGGCTCTCTATTCTGTTCCATTGATCTATGTGTTGTTTTTATCACAGAACCATGCTGTTTTGATTACTATGGCCTGGTAGTATAGTTTCATATTAGATAGTATGATTTCCTCAATTTTGTACTTCTTTCTCAGGATTGCTGTTGCTATTCAGGGCCTTTTGTGGATCCATATAATTTTTTGAAATATTTGTTCTACTTCTTCAAAATATGTCATTAGACTCTTGATAGGAATTGTGTTGGAACTATAGAATAACTTGAGTAGTATGAACATCTTAATGGTGGTAATTATTCCAATCCATGAACACAATATGTGCTCCCACTTATTTGTATCTTGTTCAGTTTCTTTCTTCAGAGTCGTATACTTTTCCAAGTACAGGTCTTTTACATCCTTGCTTAGATTTGTTCCTAGGTATTTTAGTCTTTTGAAGCAATTGTGATTGGAATTGTTTTCTTAATTTCCCTTTCTGTTAGTTTGCTATGGGCATATAGAAAGCAACTGATTTCTGGATGTTAATTTTATATCCTGCTATTTGCTGAATTCATTTACCAGTACCATTAGTTTCTTGGTGGAATCTTTGGGGTTCTCTCTGTACAGTATCATGTCATCTGCAAATAAAAACAGTTTTACTTCTTCCTTTTCAATTTGGATGCCTTTTATTTCTTCTTCTTGTCTGATTACTATGGCAAGGACTACCAGCACTATGTTGAATAACTGATGAGAGTGGACATCCATGTCCTTTTCCCGATCTTAAGGGGAATGCTTGTAGTTTTCACCTGTTGAGTATGATACTGGCAGCGGATATGGTTTAGATATGTTTCTTCTATTCCTACTTTGCTGAGAGTTTTTATCATAAATGAGTGCTGGGTTTTATCAAATGCTTTTTCTGCATCTATTGATATGATCGAGTGGTTTTTATCCATTTTGTTTAGGTAGTGAATCTCATTTATTTATTTGAGATTGTTGTACCAACCTTGCATTCCTCAAATAAATCCCACTTGATCATGGTGTTTGATCTTTTTTGATGCATTGCTGTATTCAGTGTCCTAGTATTTTTGGAAGATTTTAGCATCTGTGTTCATCAGGGATATTGTCCTATATTTTCTTCCTTCCTTTCTTTCTTTCTTTTTTTTTTTTTTTTTAGTATCTTTATCAGATTTTTGAATTAGGATAATGATTGCTTGTAAAATGGGCTTGGCAGCCTACCTGCTCTTGAATGTTTGGAATAGTTTGAGGAAGAGAGGTGTTCTTTGTCTCAGAATGTTTGGTAAAATTCATCTGTGAAGCCATCTGGACCAGGGCTTTTGTTTGTTGGGAGCTTTTTGATTACTGCTTCAATTTCACTTGATGTTATCTGTCTATTTAGATTCTCTGATTCTTTTTGTTTTCATTTTGGAAGATTGTATGTTTCTAGGAATTTATCCATTTTGTCCAGGCTGTCCAATTTGTTGGCATATAGTTGTTCATAATATTTTCTTACCACCTTTTGTATTTCTTTGATGTCAATTCCAATTTTATTTATTTGTGTCCTTTGTCTTTTTTTTTCTTGAGGTGCCTAGTTAAAGGTTTATTAATCTTGTTTACCTTTTCAAAGACCCGGCTCTGGGATTCATTGATCTTTTTCATTGTTTGGGGTTTTTTTTTAGACTCTATTTCATTTATTTCTGCTCTGATCTTCATTATTATCTTCCTTCTACTCAATTTGGGCTTTCTTTGTTCTTCTTTATCAAGTTCATTTAAATGTGAAGTTAGATTGTTTATTCGAGCTTATTCGTGTTTCTTGAGATAGGCCTGTAATGCTATGAATTCAGCTCTCAGGATTGCTTTCCCAGTGTCCCAGATTTTGGATCGGTGTGTCCTCATTTTCATTTGTTTCAAGGTGTCTTTTGATTTCTTCCTTGATCTTGTCGTTGACCCATTCATTGTTTGATAACATGTTATTTAGCTTCCGTATCTTTGTGTACTTTTCAGTGTTCGTATTCTGTTTCTATTTTTAAGAAATTGTCTTTAGAGAATATGCTTGATATGATTTCAATCTTGTTAAATTTACTGAGACATGTTTTGTGGCCTGTTATGTGTTCTATCTTAGAAAATGTTCCACATGCACTTGAAAAGTATATATACTCTGCTGCTTTGGGTAAAGTGCTCTGAAGATATCAATTAAATACATATGATCTAGTGTGTCCTTTAAGGCTGCTGTCTCCTTGTTGATTTTCTTTCTGGAAAACCTATCCATTGAAGTCAATGGGGTGTTAAAAATCCCCTACCATGACTGTATTTCTGTTGATCTCTCCCTTTATGTCCAACAAGATTAGCTTTACATATTTAGGTGCTCCTATGTTGGGTGCTAAATGTTCACTAGAGGTATATCCTCTTCTTGGATTGTTCCCTTTATCATTATGTAGTGTCCCTCTTTATCTCTTACAGCCTCGGCTTTTTGGATATAAGTACTGCTACCCCAGCTTTCTTTTCCTTTTCATTTGCATGGGACATCTTTTTCTATCCTTTATTTATACTCTGTGTGTATCTTTCAATCTGAGGTGGGTCTCTTGCACATAGCATACATATGGGTCTTGTTTCTTTTTTTTTAAGTATATTTTATTGATTATTCTATTACAGTTGTCCCATTTTTTTCTCTCCTTTATTCCCCTCTGCCCTGAATCCACCTCCCACCAGCATCCCCCCACAGCTTAGTTCATGTCATGTGTTGTGCATATAGCTTCTTTGGCTTCTCCATTTACTGTACTATTCTTAACCTCCTCCTATCTATTTTGTACCTACCATTTATGTTTATTCTCTGTACCTTTTCCCCCATTTCCCCCCCTCCACCTCCCTGCTGATAACTCTCCATGTGATCTCCATTTCTGTGATTCTGTTCCTGTTCTAGTTGCTTGCATAGTTTGTTTTTGTTTTAGGTTCAGTGGTTGATAGTTTGTGAATTTACTGTCATTTTATTCTTCATAGTTTTGATCATCTTCTTTTCCTTAGATAAGTCTCTTTAACATGTCATGTAATAAGGGATTGGTGTGGTGAACTCCTTTAACTTTACCTTATCTTGGAAGCAATTTATCTGCCTTTCCACTCTAAATGATAGCTTTGCTGGATAGAGTAATCTTCGATGTAGGTCTTTGCCTTTCAGGATTTCAAATACTTCTTTCCAGGCTATTCTTACCTGTAAGGACTCTTTTGAGAAATCAGCTGATAGTCTTATGGGAACTCCTTTGTAGGTAACTCTCTACTTTTCTCTTGATGCTTTTAAGATTCTTTCCTTATCTTTAATCTTTGGTAATATAATTATGGTGTGCCTTGGTGTATGGGTCCAGCTTCTTTGGGACTCTGAGCTTCCTGGACTTTCTGGAAGCCGATTTCTTTTGCCGGGTTGGGGAAGTTCTCCTTCATTGTGTTTTCAAATAAGTTTTTGATTTCTTGTTCTTCCTCTTCTCCTTCCAGCACCCCTATGATTCAGATGTTGGAGCGTTTAAAATTGTTCCAGATGTTCCTAAGCCTCTCCTCATTTGTTTGAATACTTGTTTCTTCATTCTGTTCCACTTGAATGTTTATTTCCTCCTTTTGTTCCAAATCATTGATTTGAGTCCTGGTTTCCTTCCCTTCACTTTTGGTTCCCTGTATATTTTTCTTTATTTCACTTTGCATAGCCTGCAGGTTTTCCTGTTTTGCGACCATATTGAACCATTTCTGTTCTATCTTAAAAAATGTCAGATGCAGAAATCAAAACCAGTGTTTTGATTTCTGCATCTGACAGGTTAGCTATCTCTTCATTGCTTAGTTTTATTTTTGGAGTTTTGTTCTGTTATTTCATTTTGTCCATATTTCTTTGTCTTGGCGCACCTGTTATGTTGTAAGAGGCAGAGCCTTAGATATTTGCCAGGGTGTGGCAACCCACTTCTCTGCAATGTGGTGCTATTTGTGGAGAAGGAGTCAGAGATGAAACGATGAGACTTGATTGGCTCTCAGCCAGCTTTCAGTCATTTTTCTCTGCTACTCACAAGAAAATTGGGCCCTTCTGTTGCTGATTCCATGGTGCGTGGATTTGATTGCATTCTAGGACCCTATGGGTCTCTCCAACCAACTCTCCTGTGAGGCTGGAAGTTTCTCCCACCATCAAAATCCCCACAGGTTTTTATAGCCAGAGGTTTTGAGGTTTTATTTCCCCCTGCCGGAAACCTGGGCTGTGTGATGTGTCTAGCTCTGCAGTTGTTCCTTCTGGTTTATCTGTATGCAAATGTGGGACTGCCTGGTCCACCAGTCACCACCTCATCTGCCTGGTCCTCCAGCCACCGCATTGCTGCATGTCCTCTCTGCCCTGGCTGCCTCTCCACCCCTCCTGTCAGTCTAAATGAATGTTTGTTCTTTAACTCCTTGGCTGTCGGGCTTCCATATAGTTCAATTTTCTGGCAGTTCTGGTTATTTTTTGTTTTAAAATTTGTTGTTGACCTTCTTTTGGTTGTGCTAGGAGGCAAAGTATATCTAATATTGGTCTTGTTTAATATCCATTCAACTACCCTGTGTGTTTTAGTTGGAGAATTTTAGCCATTTTATATTTCAGATGATTATTGATAGATATGTGTTTAGTGCCATTTATTGTTAGACTATTTTCCTCTGTTTTTTTTTTTTTTTCTTTCTCTTCTTCTTCTTAAAGCAAGCTCTTTAGTATTGTTGCAGTACTGGCTTGGTGTTAACAAACTTCTTTAGCTTTTTCATGTCTTGGAAGCTCCTTATTTCTCCTTCAGTTTTAAATGATAGCCTTGCTGGGTAAAGTAGCCTTGGTTGTAGTTCCGTGATTTTCATCACCTTGAATATTTCATGCCACTCTCTTTTGGCTTAATATGATTCTGCTTGAAATCAGATGACAGGTTTATTGGTGCTCCCTTGTATGTCACCACCTGCTTTTCTTTTGTGGCTTTTAGGAATCTTTTCTTGTCTTTAGGCCTTGCCATTTTAATTATGATGTGTCTTGGTGTAGCCCTCTTTGGGTCCAAATTGTTTGGTACTCTTCAAGCTTCCTGGGCTTGTGTGTGTTTTTTTCCTTCATCAGATTAGGGAAGTTTGTCATCATTATTTCTTCAAATAGATCCTTTATCCCTCGCTTACTCTCTTCTCCTTCTGGTATTCCCATTATGCAGATGTGTTGTGTTTCATGTTGTCCAAAATGTTTAAGTTATTCTCATTTTTTAAATATATTTTTTCTTTCTGGTGTTGTTCTTGGATGTTTTTTTCTACCTTATCTGCCAAATCGCTTATCTGAACCTCTGCTTCATCTAACCTACTGTTTATTTCTTCCAGTATATATATTTTTTATTTCATACATTGCATTCTTTATTTTTGACTGGTCCTTTTATGTGGTTTCTATGTCTTTTTTTTAATATTGTTGAGTATCCTTATCATTTCTCTAAACTATCTGATAAATTGCTTTATTCCATTTCATCTAGCTTTTCTTCTGGAGAATTCTCTTGTTCTTTCACTTGGGATCTGTTTTTATGTCTTCCCATTTTGGCTGCTTCTTTGTATTTGTTTCTTTGTATTAGGTAGTTTTGCAAAGACTCTGGTGTAAACCTATGTCAAACACTGCTTGTGACTGGCCCTGGACAATCTGTTGTAGTTCTCAGAGATCCACAGCTTGTGGCTTTGTCTGCCAGGTCTGTGTGTGTGCAGAAAGAACCTGTTTGTACACCATAGCTGGCTTTTACCAACCCAGGCCCGAGGGAAAGTTAGCTAAAGTCTCAGAGCTCCCAGAGATCTGCCATAATTGTTAAACTTAATCACTGAGATAACAACCTCCAGCTGTACTCAGCAGCCCAGCTTAACCTCTACAGGGTAGGGTGAGAGTGATTCCTGTGCTCAGGGCTATTGCTACCCCTCAGGCTGATGCCACTTGGAGAAGAGTGCTTTGCCTGAGAAGATGGCTTCTGCAATATGAGCAATAACTCAATATAAGGATCCTGGCAGCAGTTCCTACTTCTCTTCCCAGACCCCCCAGTCCCAGGCTCTCCTCATGTATCTCTAGTCCACTCTACTTTCCCTCTGCTGGAGCCCAGGGTAAATGTTTGCAAATGAAATTTTGTTTGTTGGCCCTTTAAGAGGCTCTCTGCATCTCCAGCTGCCTCTCCCTGCTAGACAGAAACCCTACTGCTTTTCACAGCCATACATTATTTTTTTTAATATTTTATTTATTTATATTTAGAGAGATGGGAAGGGAGGGAGAAAGAGAAGGAGAGAAACATCAGTGTGTGGTTGCCTGTCATGTGCTCCCAGGGCCAGCCAGGGCCATAGCTGCATGTTATTTGAATTCCTTTCCTGGAACTGGTTGTGTAGGTTGAGGAGCCCACACTTTTCATGGGGAACCTCCCCTCACCCTGGCCAATGTAATATTCCTCTGAATCTTCAGCTGCTGCTGTGGGAGCCCAGCCAGCCTTCTCGCACCTGCTCTGCATTCCACACCAATCTTGTTCTGGTGATGTGGCTTCTTCCTCTCTCCATGGTTATAAGGTTTCTCTCCAGCTAGTGTTCAGTTGGCTATTCAGGGATATTTTTCTATAATTTATTTGTAATTCCAGTTTGGTCTTAGGAAGAAGTTTGTGTAGCTTCCATTTACTCCTCTGCCATCTTGTATCTGACTTCTTTAACCATTTTTTAAAATATTTTATTTATTTATTTTTTTGAGAGGGGACGGGAGGGAGAAAGAGAGGGAGAGAAACATCAATGTGTGGTTACCTCTCACATGGCCCTCACTGGGAACCTGGCCCGCAACCCAGGCATGTGCCCCGACTGGGAATCGAACCATGACCCCTTGGTTCCCAGGCCGCACTCAATCCACTGAGCTACACCAGCCAGGGCATAACTATTTTAAATAACAGTTTCATAGTTTGCAAGATGAAGATAATACTTCTTCCTTATAACTGCCAGAAGGATTAAATGAGATAATATAGATTAAATATTGAACGTAGTATTTGGTAATAAATAGGAGCTCAATAAAAACTCTTCCTTTTTTGTCTTCATTGGTGATGAGGTCACCATGAATACCAAAATTGGAAATTATAGTTGTGAGAACCTAAAATATTCAGAGGCATTATCTGTACTGTAATGGTTAGCTGTGGACTTGTCTCTATCTCTTCCAAGAAAAAAATGAAAATTTAAACTATTCTTTTCTAACAGAAGTAGGCCATGGTCAACTGGGGCTGAGTGGGATGGATTCCAAAGAAGCACAGGAACTGAGGGCAGTGATAATATCTTGTAACTCTATTGTGGTGGTGGTTTCATCAGAATTCATAAATTGTACATTTTAATTGGGTGTAGTTCATTCTGCAGAAATTATACCATTAAAGTTGATTTTTAAAGAAAAGAACAAAGGACAATAGTTTACTTCACTAGTTTCAAAGTAAATGACTATAGGAAAATATGGAGGCATGTTTTTTTAATGAATGGATAAAACAACAATGTAAATAAACCTATATTTTAAATCATTTAAATCTAGTAAGTGTAACGACTGTGGCAATATTAATTGGTTAGACTTTTGGATAAGCAATTTGGTAATATAGTTCCAGGGTCATTAAAAATGCCCCTACCCTTTAACACATTGATTTCACTACCATGAAAATGTCAAGGAGATAATCCAGAAAGATAAGTGATGTACAAGTACAAAAATATCTTCTTTTTAAAGAGATTATTTAGTAGTGTTGAATCTTAGGTAGATATTCGGCTGTGCAATAAATGTTTCATGTTCTGTTTTCCTCAAATCAAGCTAAACATATACTTGAACCACTTTTTCACAGAAGAGGCAAGAATTCAATCTGAATCAATATTACTGACTTCACCCAGTTATGCCAAGTTGGTGCTAGGAACTAACTCAATACCTATGGTTCAGAGACGCTTCTCAAATCATCTACCATTGGTCTGTGCTGGACTATATCCCAGGCTGTACCATTCAGGGGTCTGCTACTTTCCTGCCACTCTCTGTGCAAGGCCCATTGTTGAAGAGAATGAGGCACCCTCTGCCTAGAAGCTGCCCTATTTGGCACACTACGTAGTCACCCCTTTGATGTCTTATCATCACCCAGAGTTAGAGCCATGAAACAGCTCATGTCCCCACTGCTTCTGTAACCTCTTCCAAATATTTTCTCCTTCTGCTTATCCCTTCAAGTTCTTCCTTCCCCATTCAGAGCATCTAAAATATTTTCGGTGAGTTTAGCTACTTCTTACAATTTCCGTGTAGTTCCTAATTATTACCTCATGATTTACTATGTATGATAAGTTTTTTTAGTGAAGAATTGTAAGCAAACTAATTATCTAATAGTCAAGAAATAATTTGTAAAAGTACCCACTAAATGAAATATTATGGTTATGCTAAAATTTAAGAAATAGAAGTATATAAAATTATATAAACTGTAAGACTTCATAAGAATTCTGTATATTATTTGTTATGAAGAGAGTATTATGGGAGTTTTTTCATCTTTTTAATTATATAATTGGTGTGTGTGTAATTTATTGAGAGAATTATATACACATTTTTTAACATAAAAAAGGGTGATATGGCCAGTTCAAAAACCGAAGAGCTACAGACTACTGATGAACAGTAATTATTAGTTCCCCCTTTTACAAAAGTTATGCAGGGTAGAAGAAGAAACTGAGAAACTTCAGAAAAAATTTAAGGGGTTCTTAGTAATGTGGCAGTGCCTTCATCAAGGAACATGATAAATCCTGAGCAGAATGTATGAGGAGGCTGGTGGAGACAGTATTTTCAGAAAGTATGCTGTGAACTGGCCTTAGAAGATGATGATTTAATCTTTACTATATGCGTTGTCTTATTAAAGTTTCATATTTAATCACAAGGATTGTAGTTGAAGTATTATAAGTATGCACTTATTAATCAAAACAGTCTAAGTTGCAGAAAACTTGTAGATAGTCATATGTGGCAAAATTAAATGTAGGAAAACTTGCAACATAACTTTAATGATATGGAAGAAATAGTTGTATGTCACCAAAAATAAGCAATGAAGTGACATCCTGAATTTATTACTACATATATCATGGATCTTTTTTAAAAATTCTAGAAGTAGCCCGGCTGGTGTAGCTCAGTGGATTGAGCGCGGGCTGGGAACCAGAGGGTCCCGGTTCAATTCCCAGTCGGGGCACATGCCTGGGTTACAGGCCAGGTCCCCAGTGAGGACCATGTGAGAGGCAACCATACATTGCTCTTTCTCCCTCCTTTCTCCTCTCTCTAAAAATAAATAAATAAAATCTTTAAAAAAAATTCTAGAAGTAATATTTAAAACAAATTATTTAAAGATCACTGGTAAGCAAACAAAAATGTTCTAATTTTAACAACAAAAAAAAGGTAATGCCATATGTGGTGCTTGGCTGAAAAAGTATCATAATGCTGAACGTAGTCCATAAAAAAAAAATGAATATATTCTTGACTTAGTAAGCAGATTAAAAGATGGCGTGGAATGCCAATTGAAACCAAAAATAAAAACAAAACAAAAAAACTTCTTAATTCCTAAAATGAAAAAATTCAAGTTTACTTTTACCACAATGATATAGGACTAATGTACTTCAATAGAATCACAGTAGAAAAGAGCTCCAAATCAAAGCTGCATAATTCCAAGAATGAAAAAAAAAAAAGGCTGTTATGCCAAGCCATCCCCAAGATTATAAAATATATTTTTTTTGAAATTATAGCTAAAATAATTTTTAAATGCATGTATCTGTTGTGGTTTTATAAATAAAATAATTTTCTAAGTGTAAACTCTAAAATAACTCTAAATTTGATTTTAGGTGATTCATCTTAGTTGTGTAACTCATTTTTAAACATATTGACCACAATTCTGTCCCTCTATATCACACAAGATTGTATTATAAGTCTACAGCCTAATCCCTCTATATTGGCAGAAACAGAACACTTTCTTTTTTTAAAAAAGGATTAAAAAAAATAAAAAAATAAAATAAAATAAAAAAGGATTGTATTTATTTATGTTTAGGTAGATGGGAAGGGTGGGAGAAAGAGAGGGAGAGAAACATCAATGTGTAGTTGCCTTTCACGTGCCCCCTACTGGGGAACTGGCCTGCAACCCAGGCATGTGCCCTGACTGGGAATCGAACCAGTGACCCTTTGGTTCATAGGCCAGTGCTCAATCCACTGAGCCACACCAGCCAGGGCAACAGAACACTTTCTTAAATTTTAATTTGAACATTCTTTTTTCAACTGATAATCAAATTGGTCCAACTGTTGAAAATTAAAATATCTATTTCTGAGTTATAATTTCATGTTTGTATTAAAAAAATCATTTGATCTTAGTGATGAGTTCTGTACTTTCTGACCTTCAAGGAGATTTTAATGTGAACAGATATAACAAACTAAACATGCTTCTGTTCCTTAAGGAGAGTTTTACAATCTTTGTAATATCAGTGCCATGGCCATAAACTTTTACAACTTCAATATTTTCATTTTTTATAGACTTAATATACAAACTTATTCTTTGTCCATGAAAACACCATTTAGTATAATGTGAATGGTTTATCCAATTTTCTAAATAAAAATTTCAGTTTCTATCAGAATCTCTTTACTTCTGCTTAGCAAATGTGTTCTTTTGAAGGCTTTATCCCTTGCTTAAAGTCATCTCCAGCAATAAATTATTATTTAAAACATTTAGAATTCAGTTGCATCTGAGCAGATGGCTTTTTTGGCTTCTCCTTTACTTAATTGCTGAAAATCTTCCACATTTAACTATTATTTTTAGTAGATTACCTACACCAGTTATTTTCAAAGTAGAATAAGCAGTCAACTAAATAAAATATGCACATGCACACACACACAGTACTGATTTTAGGCTCCAAATTAAATTGTTCATGGAACTGTAATAATAAAACAGATGTAGAGATCTGCTTGTACTTCACTTTGAACTTTTTGGGGGCTTGGGAGCAACTAAGGGTTTCTGAAAATGCGGTTTGAAAACTCCCTTGACCATTGTACTGTGTGTTAAAAATTCTTTTGAAAGAGATAAAATTATAGCCATATTTTCAGATACAATTATATCTTCAGAATATAATGCCAGACGTCTGAGAACACTTAAGATAAAATATAAATTGTATTCTCTATTTTTACTACCTCATTCTTTGTTTTGTTCTCAATTAAGATTTAGAGTATCTACAGAATAGCTTCAGAAACAGGAGAAATAAAATCTTTATGATAATTCCTATAGGTCAAAAGCACTCCAATTTTCCCTCAAACAAGAACACAAGCAGTCCAACAATTTTCACTGTTATTTTGGCTTACCATTCCTAGGTTGTTTTTTTCCCAAACTTTCTCTTCTTTTCTTTTTTCTTATACTAAAGCAAGCACCTTACCTTTTCAGCATTTCAAGTCTCTCAGCAGGATGCTTTGCAGATAAAATTTCTTTCCTGTGTAGAATACACAGTTGAGAAGTAAGCTTTAGTGGTACATAACTTTTATAGCTGCTAGGACTTTTTATATGTTGCCCTTTTATCATTTTTCACTTTCTTAGTAATCTCCCCAAGTGTATTTCAAACAATGCTATGCCTCTTCTAGTATTCGAAGAATTACTTGTTCCTTGATTCTTACTTAGTATTTGTTCATGTATTTAGAAATCTTGTGATAATAGCCCCTAAGAATCCATTTTAAAAAGAATGGATTTATTTAAAGAAATAGATTGTACCTTAATGATAAAAAATCTTATCTATAATTCTGTTGGGAACTTAGCCTTCAAAATAGAGGAATTTTGCAGCATATTCCATATTCCAAAATATTTTTTTTAGATTTTCAACTTCCTTTCTGTAAAGATGGATGTTTCTTTATTTGTTAAAGATTTCTGGTTTTAGAGTTACATATTTTTTCTCCTTTTTAGTTATTTGTTATATATCTGAACTTTATTTATTATAATAAAATATATGTATATTAGTAATTAGTGTAATTTGAAATAAAGTATCAATTATATTATTAATTTTTATAATTTTCTGAGTATTTTGGCCCTGTTTCTCTCATAAGATTTTTTTCCTAGAAATAGAATTATTTTGTTATATATAGAATTAGATACTACAATTCATTTTGCCAGGAACATTCTCAGTTAACACAAAATCTAGTATCAGGCTGATGAAAGTCAAACATACCAGTTCTTGGTTTATGACCTTGACAAAAATTCTGTGGCTTACTTTTCCATCTATTCTATAGGATAATAATAGTATCTACCTGAGAAGGCTATAAGTAGTATTAAACATGAAAATGCCTTCAAAGATATCAGCATGATTATAGGCATGTAGTAAACACCAAATAGATGCTAAATAGTATTATCTCCATTCTTAATGTGGTGGTTCTCTTCATGATGAGAACAAAATCATTATTAAAACTGAATCATGAGTGTTATTACATTTTAATCCTTCTCATGATTTTCTTGCCTAATTTAAAAGGATATCATCAGCAATTAAGTCATTGTTTCTGTCCCCCAACTTTGAGTTTCTTTATTTCTATAGGATTCCCTTTATAAAGCAGGGTTCAATGGAGGAAAGTCTTGATTTTAGAGTGAAAGTCCTAGGTTCCAATCTGGACACCAACCTGTGCTGAAGTGGTCTCTTGAATTAATTTTCACATTTAATTTCATCATGGTAAACTAGAGTTAATAATCTTATTAAATAATTGTTTAAATGAAAAAGCATAAGGGCTTCTATCCCATTTACTGAGCTCACCTACCCCTCAACTGCTAACTGTTGGCTGCTAGTGCGTCGCAGCTGCCCCCTTCTCGCCCTTGGCTGGGCTGCCGGGTCAGGGAAGTTGTGTCCTCTACCAGCGTCAGGAGAAACCCACAGTCACTGATGGATTGACATGCAGTTTCAAAAGGCCAGAAAAACTCTGGTTTAATTCATGTTCCTTGTGGGATTCAGATAAACCTTGACTCTGAAATTGCATCCTTGCATAGCTTCTATCACTGTCCTATCCTGAATCTTTCACGTCTCTTGAAAAGACATTCACAATACACCACATGTGTCTGAATTCTTGATTTAGTCCTTGTTATTGTAAAAAAGTTCTAGCCAAGTATAAGGAAATGCTTTTCAATAATGTCAGGGTAATCAGAGTTTTTGTTTTTGTGTTTTGCTAAGTTTGGTACAATAACATGGTAGACTATCAGGAGGTTTTTAAAAATACCTTCAATACTGAAATTTCTTTAATAGGTAAAACATTTAAATTTTTTCATAAAAAATTAAAAGTAAAACAAATTAAAAACTGTATTTAAACAAACTAAATGGTGGATTTCTTAACAATATACAGGGCCCGGCACAAATAATGCCCCTGATTTATTACCAACTCTTTTATTACAAAATCATAAGTATGTAATTCTGTAACGTAACACTATCACACTCAAGCACACCATATGACATTTTAGGTGAAATGTTCAAATTAAAACTATAAATTATTACACCCATATTATTACCCTACCAACCACACTCAAGCAGGTGTTACTTCTGCGGGACCCTGTATATTAAAGTGTGCTAGTTACTAAGAACAAAATAATAATTGAGATAGGCATGATCTTTAATTCAAAGACCTTATATCTCCATGAAAGAGTTATTCACACATACACTTTCTCCCCGCCCCACAAACACACACATGAAAATTGCAGTAACTCTTGAAAATTGCTGTGAAGTTTCAAAACAGGAAATAGGAATAAGTACAGGTCTAAACCTTTAGGAGTCAGGTAAGACTTTCTTGATCAATTGATGGTTTGCCTGAAATCTAAGACTATGAAGGGGCTGCTAAATTAGCAGAGAGAATATCATCATGTGAGTAGGTATTTACATAGGATATTTTGCAAGAGAATACCAATGTGTCAGGAGTTTAGTAAGTAACGGCAACAGTGAGAAAAAGTACAGTGGAAAAGGTAAGAAAAGGTGAAATCACACAATTATATGCCATGCTAAGGAGTCTGGATTTTGCTCTTCATGTAGTGAGAAAGCACTACAGAATTCTAAATGATAAGAGATAAGGAGAGATATTACTTGATAAAAGCTTGGTGGATTTTAAGTGACAAGAAAGGAAGCAGGGAAACCAATTAGACCGTACTAGAGATCATCTTGGACAGGACAAGCTAAGTGGCAGTAAAGAAAAGATATATTTCTGATAGTATTTGCAGATGAGTAGATGTGGTAGATCAGGGGTGGAAAGTAGAGTTTACAAGTAGATTGGATGTTAGGTAAAATGTGAAAAATAGCAGAGATCTAGGACATGATGCCACAAGGTGGTGAAAAAAATGATTTTAGGAGAAAAGGAAGTTAATTGTGGGCATGTAAAATGTGAAACTGTTGTGAGACTTTAAAATAGAGATGCAGAGTTTCATGTAACAGTCTAAAAGCACTGGACATATTTATCTAACAGTCAAAAACATAGAGATAATCTTTGAAACGTTAGAATGGATGTGCTTAGTTAGGGACAGTGTAGAGAAAGAGAAGATGGCCTAGATAGATGGCACTCAATACCTAAGCTGGTGACCAGAGAATGTTAGCAACACTAGAACGGAAGAGTTAGTAAAGGAGAAAAAGCTGTAGAGAATGGTGCCACTGAAATGGGAAGGGAGATGAAATTCGAACATGTTCAACTATATTGAATGCTGCAAAAGAACAATTAAAAGCAGATTGTGAATCAGCGTTCCACTGGAATTTGCAACTGATAGAATGCAATCAGATGACCTCAGAGTAAAAATCTGGGAGTGGTAGAAACTCAACCAGTTGGAATAGATTGAAGAATAAATGGGAGTTGAAGAAGAAATGATAACATCGATAGGAAAATAAATATGGAAAAAGAATTAATTTGTTGAAATGGATTATGAGCATCATGGAACTATTTTTAACTAGGATATAGAATATTATGGGAGTATATTTTTTGCTTGATTTTTAAAAGTTATGAATTTTGAGCATTTTATTTTTAGTTTCAAATATTTTGAAGAAATAAGATGGTTTTAAAATACATGTTTATGCAAAATTTACGTGTATCCCATAGTAGAGTTAAGAGAAAAAGTGGCAGCTGCTTGCAACAAGTTTGCAGTTTTTGATCCTGGCTGTTTTGTTGCAACCAGGGGGACAATTCGAAGTAAGTCATTAGACATTAAGTCCTTTTAATAAAATTAGATACTGAGCAAATTACAGTCTCAGAGCAAACCCTTTGACCTTTATACTACTAAGTTCAAGAAAACTTCAGAAGACAATGAAAAGGAAACATGACTCAGAAAAGACAGAGAGAACAAAACAACCCAAAACTTGATCTAGCAGCCAGTTGTTTGAGACATCCTGTAGACTCCATTGGGAAGGATGGTAGTTAAATGAGAACCACATCTGCTGTTGATGATGATGATGATTGTGATGGTGGTGGTGGTGATAATGCTGTTTATTACAAATATATGCATTTGTTAGCACTGAATTCTTTTTTTTTTAGTTTGCTTTATTGATTATGCTATTATAGTTGTCCCATACCCCCCTCCATTCCCCCCGCCCCGCACCCCCCCATTCCCTGCCCTTTAGTTTTTGTCCATGGGTCATACACATAAGTTCCCTGGCTTCCACATTTCCCATACCATTCTCAACCTCCCCCTGTCCATTTTCTACCTACTGTTTACGCTACTTATTCTCTGTACTTTCTCTTCCTCTCTCCCCCTCCCCTGTTGATATCCCTCCATGTCTTATATAAATCCCTTTAACATTTCATATAATAAAGGCTAGGTGATGATGAACTCCTTGAACTTGACCTTATGTGAGAAGCACTTTATCTGCCCTTCCATTTTAAATGAAAGTTTTGCTGGACAGAGTAATCCTGGATGTAGGCCCTTGCTTTTCATGACTTGGTATACTTCTTTCCAGCCCCTTCTTGCCTGACAGGTCTCTTTTGAGAAATCAGCTGATAGTCTTATGGGAACTCCTTTGTAGGTAACTGTCTCCTTTTCTCTTGCTGCTTCTAGGATTCTCTCCTTATTTTTAATCTTGGGTGATGTCATTATGATGTGTCTTGGTGCGTTCCTCTTTGGGTCCAACTTCTTTGGGACTCTCTGAGCTTCCTGGACTTCTTGGAAGTCTATTTCCTTTGCCAGAGTGGAGAAGTTCTCTTTCATTATTTGTTCAAATAAGCATTCAATCCCTTGGTTTTCCTCTTTTCCTTCTGGCACCCCTATGACCCAGATGTTCAGATGCTTACAGATTTCCTGGAGGTTCCTAAGCCTCTCCTCATTTTTTTGAATTCTTGTTTCTACATTCCTTTCTGGTTGAGTGTTTTCTCTTCTTTCTAATCTACCCCATTGATTTGAGTCCCTGTTTCCTTCCCATCACTATTGGTTCCCTGTACATTTCCCCTAAGTTTTCTTAGCATATTCTTCATATTTTCCTCTAATTTACGACCAAATTCAACCAATCCTGTGAGCATCCTGATTGCCAGTGTTTTTAACTGTGTATCTGATAGATTGGCTATCTCTTCGTGGCTTAGTTGCACTTTTTCTGGAGCCTTGATCTGTTCTTTCATTTGGGCCATCCTTCCCTTTCTCTGCACGCCTGTTACTTTAAGGGGCAGAGCCTTAGGTGTTCACCAGGGTGGGGTAACCAACATCACTGTGTTGTGATGCTGCCTGTGGGGCGGGGCCTGAGACAGAACAATGGTGCTTGCTCTGCTCTCCGCTGGCTCCCAGTCCCCTCATGGGACAACCACAAGCAAATTGGGCCCCTCCTCGCTGGCTCCTGGATGGGTGGGCTTGTGCAGATCTAAGTCCCTGTGGGTCTGTCCAATGAACTCTGCTGCGATGCTGGGAGTTTCTCCTGCCACTGCCTCAACCCCCACAGATGTTTTCAATTGGTGGTTTGAGGCTTTATTTCCCTACATTGGTGGGCTGCACAGTCTGCTCTGTTCCCCAGCTTTTCCTCCTGGTCTGTCTGCGCACGTCTGAGGGACCACCGGGTCCACCGGTCTCAGCCCCAGTGGGTCCAGGTCAGCCAGCCTCGGGCCTCTCCAGGCAGCTTCAGCACTGCCCCCACTGCTCCACAAACCACTGGCTCACCGCATGCTCTCCACCCCACTTACCAGTCTGGATGAATATGTCTTCTTTAACTTATTGGTTGTGGGACTTCCAGACAGTTGGATTTTCTATCAGACAGATCTTGTTGTTTTTTTGTTTTTAAATTGATGATTTCCCTCTTTTGTTTGTGTGAGAAGGCATAGTGTGTCTACCTACGCCTCCATCTTGGCCGGAAGTCTGTTAGCACTGAATTCTGATGTTCACTTGGAAATGGAGGATTTAAGCATTCTGAATTCTGAATGCCTTTATTATTAATAATTCCCAGATACTATCCATTTGAGTCCCAGGTCTCAAAAAGTATGGGGAGATACTAATTAAAATATATTCATCATACAATGGGAGTTCTGATAAGGACTTTTAATTAATATTCTAAATATGTATCATATTTTAAAACATAAAACAATTTTATTATATCTGAAATTTTATATCAAACTAAGTTGTTAAAGTAAGATAATAGATCTTGATTAAGGCATGCAAGCCATTGTCAATTTACATGGCCTTTGCTCTTAGGGATAGAAAGCTTATTATGAATTCTTCATGTTTTGGGAACTTGAACTCCTTCAAGTATTTTCTATATTATTATTTCAACTCTCTTTCTCTGATCAATCCTAATTGATTTTAACTTAGCTATAATGATCCAAAGATTTTTGTTTTCCCTGGTTATGATTCCTGAAATAAAATAATTTCATTCTTAGACTCTGTCAAGTCCTTCAAAGATAATTTATTTCATAATCAATAACATCAGAGAAGTGATACAGTTATTGCTTACCAGGGAGTGGGAAAATTAACCATTTGTTCTCTCAGTCTTACCTGTATTTTATATATGCTCACAGATTCAAAATTTTACATATCATTGCTAAATATATTGTACCTGCGATGTTTAGGATTTAATGCCGACCTTTTTTAGAGGAATATAATACCAAAGGACCTGTTTACTTAAGAATTCTAATAACTTTTATTCAGATAACTTTCTCCTTTTCTTTTCTTCTCCTCTAATTACTTTTTGTTTTTATTTTTGCTTGTTTTTAAAAGGTTGAGATGAATTACCATGCTGTCTTTGTTTTCTTTTCTCTATACCAAGAATTCTTATTTGTAGGTAAAAATGCTCAAATGTATGACCTCCACCCCTACTGGGCTGACTTTCTCTTTGCTCCTATGCATTCCTACATATTACATTCACACCTCTTTTTTTTAATTATTATAATTGCCATTTGACCATTAACTCCTTGAAATCAGGCACTGGTTCTTGCCAATCCTTGTGTCTCTGATTTGATTCCCAGGGGTTGCAAATGGAACTGAGAATTTTCAGTCTATTGGACATTACTCCTGGAAGCCCTGGCTGTTCCCTTCAAATGGCATATTTGTAATGATAAAAGTGAATGTATCATCTGGGAGAATATCACTGCTTATAACCCAAACACAAACCTCCCAGGAAATGATGCCATTTTCTATGACAGTCTGTTCCCAATCTGCACATTTTTATCTAACTCTTTTTGTCTCCGAACTTTCTGTTGGACTGGAAAGCCAATACTAGGTACTTGCCCTCGCCCCCTGCAGATCCATCCTTGGTTCCAGCCATTGAAGAACTCCCCTGCTTTCAAGCAGGTAAGGTTGCTCAGCAGGAAGGTCTATGGACATTTTAAATTTCGGACTATGCTCTAACTAGAAAAGCTTACACTTATCAACATCCAAATAACAAACAATAAGATCAGACATACCGCCTTGTGTACAATCAGATCCAATTAAAATCTTGGCAATCTGTCACTATCCACATCCTCTGTAACAGTCTAGGACGTGATATGATGACTTGGCCTAGCTGTATAGCTCCCTGCCAGCTTGACCTTAGCAGGTGACTCTCAGAGCACAGAGGAGGAAGCAGAAAGGTAGCTGTAATAAAAGAGTGGGAAGTGAAGCAACTTCCTGCTGCAATCACTGTCTCCCGTGACTACAGCTTTAATCTTGCATTTTATACCTTTTTAACTAATCCTATGCCATTTTCTTTTAGGTAAAGCAAACTAGACTTTTATTCTTTTTTAATTGAATTTATTGGGGTGACAAAGGTTAACACAAGATAGCTCAGGCCTTGGTCGTGTTAGGTCCAGAGGGAAGTATAATATTTCAGCTCCACAGACAGGCCAACTCTCACTTGGAAGGTAGAGTCAGCTGTATAATTAAACCAGAGTTGCCTGCTTTCCCTTTTGGAACTTTGTTCAGCCATATGTCCCTGAGGCATACTCTAATCCTCTGAATGGGAATATAATAGACACTCATAAAACATAAGCAGGTCACTTTCTGTATCGGGAACCCTGGAAGATCTTTCCAAGAACATAGGGATTTTTTCACACTGATACTCTTCAGCAAATACTGAGAGCCCTAACTGACCTTGTACCAAGGAATACAATGTAACGCTCCTTCCACCCTCACACCTTTACTTACGATTCTCATTTGTCTGATTCCTCAGTGTCCATTGCTTTTTTCCAATGTCAAGACAAGAAGCATCTAAATGTAGCTAGTATAAAACCCAATCCAGTATCTTTGTTATAAGATTTATATAGATGTTTCCAAGTTTTTTTAATGTCCTGGAACACAAAGAAAATATATCTGTTCAGCACACTGGAGTTAACCTGCCCGTTAGTTGCTAGAGGTGGTTGCCCCAAGGGCTGCCCTGGTCTATAGACAACAGTCAGCTCTTTAGTGCAACATTAGTGATTTTTCAGACTGTCTCCCTTCGTCATCTCTCCGTACTTCTCCAAGGCATGCTACCTTATAGCCACACATAATCTTTATACATTCAGTATAGTTTTAAGCTCCAAACACTTGCAGATGTTACTGTCTACATGTGGAATACCTGCCCAGGCTTTCTTCTTTTGGCAAAGTCCGAATTATCTTTTAGAATTCAGCCCAAAATTCATAACCTATCTTTTGCAGATTTAGTTATCCCTTCTGTGTTTCTTTAGCATTTTGCTCATATCACAATAGTAACATTTTCACATTGAATATACTTATTACTTTATTAGTCAACCACTCTGAAAAAAATGAAATTAAATTTTGATTAATCAATGTCAATATGCTAAGTATGTTGCCTTGTGCTTTTACGTATATGATTACATTTAATCCTCTAAATTATGTAAGGTTGGTTGTCTCTAAACCATTTTTGCATGAGGAAAAAAAAGAGATATTTGCAATTATTATATAGTTTGCCTAAGAGGAAATGTATGGGAAGTGATATAGAATGGATTTCTTTAGGTGTTCGTAGACTTCACTGGCAATGTCCTTCTCACGAACACCATTCTTTATCACCCAATCTAACATGGAAATGCCTATTTAAATGCTTAATGAATAAAAGAAGGAAGAAAAGGACAAAGAAGGAGAAAAGGAGGAAGGAAGGAAAAAGGAAAGGGAAGGAAGGAAGGAAGGAAATGAAGGAAGGGAAATGAAAGAAAGGAAGGAAGGACCAAGAGAGGAGGAAGGAAGGGAAGAGAAGGGAAGAAAAGAAAAAACTACAGAAATCTCTGGGTTTCTTTGTGATACACAGACTTAATTGGATTTCGACTTTCGAATATTTTTTGGACTGTATCTTAGAGTTTAGTGATAAAGCACAGGTGGCAAACCCAAGGCCCATGGGCTGAATCAGGCCCTTCACCTTCTTTTATCCGGCCCGGCACCTTGTTTCTACCCGGTGGAAGCACCGAGCTCTTGCTTAACTGTTAAGGAGTAGTTACATTAATACAGTCCTAAAATTACATTCGGCCCTTTGAAGGCAACTGGGAGGCTAATGTGGCCCCCAGTGAAAGTGAGTTTGACACCCCTGGCATAGAGTAAATATAATGCAAAGTTGAATAAGCTATAAAATGTTTGCTGGCCCTGACTTTTTTTTTGGTAAATTAAAGTGTATGTATTAAGATAAACACCAAGAACTGCAAATGCAAATATAAATTAGTAAGCCTTTATAAATTCTTTTTTTAATTAATATTTTTTTACTTTTTTTTGTTTAATTACACTTATTACATCCTCTCCCCTCCCCCCTCCCTTCTCCTCCAGCCCCACCTCCCTCCCAGCCTCCCTCCTCCCCCTTAGTTCTGTCCATGTGTCCTCTACAGTGATTCCTGAAAACTCTTCTCCCCATTGTCCCCTCCCCCCTCTCCCCTGTCTATTGTTAGACTGTTCTTAATTTCAGTATCTCTGGTTATGTTTTGCTTGCTTTCTGCTTTTGTTGGTTATGATCCTGTTAAAGGTGAGATCATATGGTATTTGTCCCTCACTGCCTGGCTTACTTCACTTAGCATAATGCTCTCCAGTTCCATCCATGCTGTTGCAAAGGGTATAAGCTCCTTCTTCCTCTCTGCTGCGTAGAATTCCATTGTGTAAATGTACCATA
>PVJI01018344.1:0-33593 GCA_004026765.1 Micronycteris hirsuta | reverse complement strand
ACTGCAATGGTGTTTTGCAACTGGTGAAGGAGATTGGTTTCGACTCCAAACACAAGAAGGAAAAATGGGAATTTATAGCCAAGACACATGTGGAGGGCATCAGTGGATGGAAAATTATTACGAGAGTGGGAGAATTCTTTGTTAAACTAACCTAATGGGTTCTTGTTGAAGGCAGGCTAGGATGACCAAATAGTACCTGGGGATGATGAAAGATGAGGAAGCTGATCAGATATCAAGGGTGATAAGATATCAAGAGTAGGGGATTCTGGTTAAACCAATTTGGCAAAATTCTTGCTAAAACTAACTTTACAAGGACAGAGACAGAAGCCAAAGGTCTGGCCTAGTGAAGCGGAAGGCCCAAAGAATAACTAAAAGTTTGCCAGTGCCTTGATCTGACTTCCCAGCCTCCAGAATGCTGAGCAATAAATACTCTGTTGTTTATAAGCCACCCGGTCTGTGGCATTTTGTCATAGCACCTGGAACTAGGATGGTGGGGTTCATACTGCAGCTTTACAACTTACCACTTGGGTAAGTTTGGAAAGTTCCTTAAACTTTCTGTGTCATCTTTTCCTCTTCTCACAGTTTTTTGGGTTTGTTTTGTTTTGCTTTGTTTTGTTTATAGGGATGTTACTAAGATGAAAACAAACAGCTTGGAATAGTCTCTGGCATACAATAAAAATGTCATCCACTATTGGTGCTACTGTAATACATTGAAGGTCACACGAGCCAAAAAATTAGAGCTTTGTTTGTTAGTTGGTTTTCATCTGTTTTTGAGTTATGTGAGAAGACTAAGAAGGACTGGAGTTGCATTAGCCAAAGTCAAAGATAAGGAATCAGACAAGATTGCTGATACCTCTGTGTCTACATCTCTTTACATCTCAAATGGCTAATATCAAGTCCCCTTGGTATACAGCTGTGGTTTTTAGTGAGAGTTAACAATTAGATATTCAAAAATATCTGAATGCATGAATGATTGGCAGTCTCAGAGAACTAAGTATGAAAGTCAGAATAGGTACATCTTCGGTGGCTAAGATAAGAATCTGCCAGCAGATCATCAGGACTAGAAATACCAGAGACAAGCTCACTAAAAGAAATGAAGTCGTGGCAAAAAAAGAAGCAGATGAGTAGGGAGCCATGCTGTGAAGTCTATACACTGGATAAAAGTGTTTATTTGCTGTCCAAGAAGCAAACTTTGCCTCAATGCTTGCCCTACTTATGACTTAGGAGGCAGAGAGAAAAGGTAAGGGAAGCATACCTCATGAGAGAAAGCACATGAAGGAGAAGCTTACCATATGTTCTTTGTGACTTTGCATAATTGAAGTACCAGTCCAGGAAACTGTAACTCACAATTAAAACTGAAAAATAAATTATAAAATTTTTAGCAATTTAATTTCACTCATATCCCTAACATACCACAAAACAAGAAATATTATGGAAGACTCTAGATAAGGGACTAAATGAGAAAAATAAATGCTGAATTTATTTGTGTACCAGTTAGGTTCTTAAGTTATATACTAAACACGGAGCCCCTCAACACGCCAGTTTTCAGTAAAATCAGTATGATTGAACTACATGAGTTTCTAATCGCAAGGGCCAATGTTGAAAAATGGGGACACTCTTGCTCTGCAAAGGAGCTGCTTTAAACCATGCTGATCCAAAGACAGATGAACCTCATCGTTTCAAGCACTCTAGATTTATTGACGTCTTTCAACACACACACAAGTTGAGCACTTTTCACTGGTTTGCATGGTATTCGTGTCTATATTCTTTTTCTTCTTTCTTCTCTTCTGTAAATAGTGGTGAAGTGTGATTAATTCTATTCCAAAAGGACCCCTTCAGTCTCAGCACAGGTCCAGCTTGCTATGGTCTAGCATGAGCTAATGCTGCCTATATCATTCAAAATGACTGGCTCAGTCATGGATGCGGTGGCTCCAATTAACCTGTTCCATAAATACATTTTAGTGAAGTCAGACCAAAGAAATTAATGGATTTCAATTTGGAAATATTACTTGAAATTGACTGGCCCTAGGATAGATTAGAAATACTGCAATTGACCACAAGCACAGAGTCATGAACTAATTATTAAGATGGCAATGTAATAAATGGGAAACTATTCCTACCTTCCATTCCATCATCTATTGAAAGCCACTGCAGAGGCATAATAAGCTTTGTGTGTATTGAAAAAAAGGAGAAGCAGCAATGTCTTGATACACATATTTTGTAAAATATTTATGTGCATTATAATTCCATAATAATTCCAAGGTAGAACTGACCTGGTAACATATCTAGACTCTCTTTAGCTACCATGTTTTGAAATTTGTTTCATAATGGTTACTGAATATTCAAGAAGTATGAACATTACAATTCAGCTTACTATTGCTCTGTCCATATAAACATGGAATGGTTAGGTAGGATTGAATGATCTTGTATCTAGAAAAATTCATGTTTATGGGACCTAACAATGATCCTTGTGCATAGTTCTTAACGAACTCCAGTACATTAAATATTTCAGAAGATCCCATCACGGAACCTAAAATCAAGTAAAGGCATACTTCATAGAGTCCAGTGTTAATCTAGAAAAGGAGCTGGTTCTAATATTTTATTCTAATGCATTCAAAAGAAGAGCCCCTGGTGCTTGTCTAACATTTTATCGGATCACAACGAGGCTCACCCCTTGCTAGGCTTCCAGGAGATCTCTGTGCGCCGCCCTCCTAAGGAACCCCGTCTGAGATTTTCACTTGGCGGCAACGGTCATAAACAAGAGAATTATTCTTATTTGATTTTTATTTGACTTCATAAACTCAATCTTTCCCATCAGAGTCTTAAGATAATTGCAGTATTGAACTCCATCTGACTGAGAATTGCTGTGAAGGTCATGGAATGTCTGGGTGCGTCAGCCAACTCAGGCTACTTCCAAGTAATTCACTTCGCTACTTACTAATTCGGAACTGAAAGAACTATAAACTATTTAAAGTTCTGAACCCATAAGCTATGGAGGGTATTAAAGTGTAAAGTGCTTCACAGTACCCCCAGTGGCTGGAAATGTCAATTTAGAGGATCAAAGATCCTTAAGATTAAGAAATGTACAAACAAATTAAATCAGTCCGCCTTGTATCGTCCTTTGAATTTGTGCTGTTTTTGATGTGATGTAGCTATTGGTACAAGACACTAAAAACACTTGAATAAAATCAAATTACTTCTGCTATATAAAGCATTGGAAAAACAACTGAAGAGTCAAAGAATAAAAGCGTTAGTACATGCCACAACAAATTGTAACCATCTGTTTATAATATTAACCATTTCTAGCTTCTAAGTTTTTCCAAAGCTGTCATTCTTCACATATTTTTTTCTGACAAACTCGTCAGATTCATGCTATGGGGCATTTGCATATAAAAATGACTTCATACCTATAGTGCACTTACAACGCTATCTGTTATTGTTATCGTCAAGGCATTATTAAGGAAAAAAATCATTTCTCACTCTTATAAATAAATCTGAAATAGTTTTAAAAGCAAATAGAAATACTACATGCAAAAATCAAAAGGAAAACTACATGCCAATATGACATGTAGTTTAAATTTTAACTTCTCTTTCTATTACGGATTGAACTGTATTCCCCAAAGCACTTACGCTGACGTCCCAACTCATTACCTAGGAATGTGACCTTATTTGGAAATAGGGTCTTAATGGAGGTGATCAAGTTAAAATGAGGTCATCAGAGTGGGTCAAAATGCAATATGACTGGTGGCCCTACAAAAAGGAGGAATTTGGGCACAGAACCAGACCCCCACAGAGAAAAGACTAGGGACACAGACAGACCGTCATATGAAGACAGGATTGGAGTGAGGCATTGCCAGCGAAGGAATGCCAAAGATTCCCAGTAAATCAGCAGAAGCTAGGAAGAAGCAAGGAAGAAATTCCCTACAGGTTTCACATGGAGCTTAACTCTGCAGACACCCTGATTTCAGACTTTCGGTCTCCAGAACTACTACACTATAAGTATCAGTTGTTCTAAGCTCCCCGTCTATATGACACTTTGCTAAAGCAAGCCTAGGAAATCCACACACTTTCCGTTATAAAGCTAGAATTCTTGATGTCACTGATTTCCTCTAAATAAATGTTGTTGTTTTTTTTTAAGGAAATCGTATTATATACAATTTCCCTATAGCAAAATGGTGAGGTGGGGGCAGGGAAAAATAAAAGCAGGAATGTCACAACATCTGACAATCATTTAAAATCTATAAATTAATTATATATTCAAGGACAATAATAGGATGCTTAAGATATACAAGTTTTGAAACAAAGCTATCGTATTTAAAATCTTAGATCCAAATTATAAAATATTATTACTTAAATGTGGAAAGAATTTTAAACCTTAAAGCTTTCACAAGGTCAGGTTGCCAAGAAAGATTAAGACTCAGGTCACCTGAGACTACTTTTTAAAAATCTTTTTGAGAACCGTATCACCAATGTATTAAAAATAGAAAAGTCTAATACATAGATATGTGAATAAAATGTCCTGCAGAGACCTCACAAAAGTGTCCTCATGAACTTGATCACTTTTAACAAACATCTACAAGTCATTTCATAGAGGAGGGGAACCGCCCATTCTTATCTATTAAAATAAATTTTGTACATTAGCCTCCCTCTCCTCCCACTTCCTTACAATTTTCCTGTTTGTAATAATTACAAGGTTGTTCAAGGAGTCTACTTGCACGCCCAATGATAAAAGCCGAGCTGGTGTGGGAAACATCATCCAAAGCTTGATGCAGACTATCACAAGTCAAGGTCACGCTGGATCCCGGCTCCCAGAGGTGCTAACACGCAACTCTCAATGGATTCAAATTATGGGCCAGATCATTAAACGAACTGACTGACTCATTCATTCTTGCTATTAATAAAGAACTAACTCATCTTGGAGATTTTCCGCACGGCTGTATGGATAACCTAAATTTATGTGGACCTCAGCAGTTCAAAGCCTGAATTCATTTTCTTGAAACAAGCAGAATCAGAAGTTTATTAGCATGGAAAAGAGTTCTCTTTTCATTAGATTATTCTGAAGTGCTGTCCATTACATAATATACCACGCATGTGGAACCTTTAGAATAGAAATTGTGATTGCCATTCAATAGGGGAGTATTTCTAGTATGTGACAGATTTTATAACTGTGAAGAAGGAAATATCTGCCTGTCTGGGTCTCTTAGCCTTTCAAACATGCTCTTTAAATTAAAATTATAGCACATAGAAAACGTCATTAACTGTTTCACTTGCAGATAATTGTTTCTCCTCTTTGAATATGTGCTCTTTTCAAGAGAAGTGTCCTAAACTTAACAGAGCTAACCAAGTGGTAAGTGAGATTCCTTTACTTTCCTATTGGATGTCCCAAGGCAATTTCCCACAGTATTATAAATTAAGTGAAAGAAACATTGACCTACATTTTAATTAATCTTTAAGTAATTTTTTACTTAAGCTTTTAATAAATACAAAGAAGGGTTAAGTGATTTAAAGTTTCTCCCTTCCAAATTTTATTTAGGAGACACTACTGTAATCAATGGCAATAAAATGGAATCAAATGCAAATGCTAAGTTTAAAAGAAATGGTAAAAGACCAGTTCATGGGCCTTAAAATTGTTTAAAAATTACTCAAGGATTCTAGGTCTTTATTGATACTCTCACTTGCTCATTTTTAATACTGTTAAGCAATTACTCTCCTGAGTATTGGTCATGTCTCAGTCAATGGGAGTGTCAAAATAATTATCCTTCATCTTTAAATAATTCACTCATTAATGATAGAAACAAATATAGAGGAATAATTTAATACCTTATGGTAAATACTGGAAAGGACATTCAAAAGTACACATTGGTGGTACTAAAGAGTGGATCTCAGAATCCCAGTGGGACTATGGCAAGAGAAAAGCATTCAGACAATAGGACATAGTTGGTCAGCATGTTGAATGATGAGTAGGACTTCAACAGACAGAAAAAATTAGGGAGGGGCACTCGTTATACATGAAACATCACAGCATATAAAATAGAACTTCAAATAGCTTGACCTGCTTGGAACATTGGTTGCAAGTAGTGTATTGGAGGAAGAGAAGGATTAGCAACAGGGACAGAAGAAATAGGTGAAGTCCTGGAAGAATGCAATGCAGAAGACAGTGACCTCATTTTTTTTTTTTTAGCAGTATGATGTCATCCAAGGGTCTTTATCAGGGTTTGTCTAATATAAGTTCATTATCTGAAAGATAACTCAGGAAGTTTATGTAGTTAATAGACTATTTCTGCATGTCTACTTCTTGCCTAAAGACCCATAAAATTTCTTTAAAAGTTACTTATGCTAAATAAATCCATAAGACAAAATAAAAACATACAAAAACTTGGCACTAGTGGACCTTCCAAAAATATAAGAACATAGAAGGGAAAATGTCAAGAGACCATTGTGTGAAGGTAGGTACATTAATTTGCTAGGACTGCCATGACCTGACACCACAGGTGGAGTGGCTTAAACAATGGAAGTTTGTTTTCTCACAGTTCTGTAGACGGGAAGCCAAGATCAAGGTATCAGCAGGTTTGATTCCTTATGAGGCCTCTCTTCCTGGCTGGCAGATGGCTGTCTCCTAGTTGTGTTTTGAAATGAGCTTTTCTCTATGTTCACATCCTCAGTATCTTTCCCTTTTCTTACAAAGACACCAGTCATATTGAATTAGGCTCTATTCTTATGATTTCATTTACCTCATTACCTCTCTGAAAGGTCCTATCTGTAAATATTCCAAAATATTTGGGGTTAGTATATATATATATATATGGGAGGATGCAATTTAGTTTAAGAATTCTAAGATTTTCAAAATAATCTGAGAAAACAGAAAAAGAATAATCAGGTTACACTGAAATTAGAGATGCCTGATAAAATAAAGGGTATCGAGTTAATCTATAAATTTCAGATAAACAATACTAGATAGTTTTTTAGTATAAGTATGTCTTAAATTGCATATCATGTGGGGCATGCTTATGAAAAGTGTTTGTTGTTTATCTGAAATTCACATTTAACTGGGTGTCCTATATATTTATTTGCTAAATCCAGTAACCTTAATTAGATTTGTCACCTACAAGACAACACTGAATTTATACTGTTCATGTTTTAAATATGAAATTTTATGTCCAGCCACATTATTATTCAGAAAAGCAAACTCTACAAAACCCCCAAAAGGAAAAACAAAGGATTTTTGTAGCAAAATAGTTAAATATAAATATTGGTAATTTTAAAATCACAAAGCTATCAGTTTGGGAGGTAGAGTTTGGGCAGGAAATAGCAACAAAAAAGTTTCTATGTTACCATCTTATTGACAGGGAGAGCATAAAAGACTCTAAATATTAATAGAAGATATACACATATATAATAAATATTAACATATAATTTTACAAAACTTTTAGGTTATAACTGCTGCTCTCCTCCACTTGTAAGTCACACCGGCTTCTTTGCTGTTGCTTGAACGTTCGCACAGCCTGCCACCACCTGGCTCAGCCCTTGCTCTTCCGTTGACCAGGAATGCTCTCCCCGGTAGCTTCCTTCTTTCACCGCCTTTGGGCCTTTCATAGCATATCACTCCTCAGTGGGTCTGCCTAACCACCTGAAGGAAAACCACAACACCCATTGGCGCTTCCTATCTTCCCCTTTCCAAAATTTAAATCTCTTCTTATCACTTAACATCAAGTAGCATAGTAGGTAGTATATAACCTAAACTCCATAAGGGCTGGCACAGAGTAGTCACCGGGTAAATATTTGCTTAATTGACTTGTTGATACAAATCAATGGAATTTAATGAACCACAACATCGGAATATAGTGCTTAAAGGGTTGGAAGTGATAAGGAAAAAAAAAGGAGGAATCAAAAATAACTTGCTAGGTAACTAGATGTGTTGAGGAGAACCATGTAATGAAAGAATGATGATAAATTCAGTCTTCAAGAAAAAAATTCCAATATACAAATGGAGATATAAGTCTATAATGAATATGTGTTATGCTAGAAATTTAGATTTCAGTTGTCAAATATAAGTGACAGATAAAATTTTGTTGGGATAAGAATGCCAAATAAATGTTTATAGACTAAAAACAGGGTCAAGGATAGAAACTCTTTACAAAAGCCTGTATCAGTTGTGGTGGAGATACTCAAGAGTGGTCAGAGAGTCAGAAGACAATTGAAGACAGTAGTGTTATGGTAGACATGGAGGTGAAATTTCTAGAACAAATTATTCACTCTAAGGCTGTCGCAAAATCAAGGAAAATGAACAGTGAAATTAGAGTTGATTTTGAATATTAGATGGTTAGCGATCTTAATATGATTGGGAGATTGCTTGTAAACATGGCTCTCATCCTCTGCCCCGATTGGCTCAGTGCCCTTTGCAACTCAACTATCACCTCCTCCCATCGGGACAGGGAGTCTGCATCCTCCCCTCGTATTGTGACCTGTGACCCCTGCTGGAAGCATCACAGCGAGAGTTCCAACCCTGGGCCGGAAGAGGCCTCTACTTCCATTTATTCTCTTGGTATCCTGCATACCAGACACACCACCAGCAACAGGTATATCTATGAGCCCAGAATTATCCAGGTATTCCATAGATTTGTGAACAATAGTAAATGCTTGTTTTAAGCCACTGGATTCTTGGGTGGCTTGAACTAGGGTTAGGGTTAGCATGAAGATAAGGGTTAGGGCTGCAGTTAAGGCTAAGTCTAGCAATAACCACAGATATGCACAGTTAAAGTTGAACTAGTAGCTAAAAAGAAATGCAAGGGATTAATGGAACACAGATTTGAGGAAGATAGCAACTATAAAATACCCTTGGAAAACTTCTGTGTGAAGGAAAGAGAAAAGCTACAGTAAAAGGAAGGATTTATAATTAATTAATGAGTCTCGAACTAATGGAGAAGGAAGGTTTTGGATAACAGAAGGATAAAGAGATAAGTGATGAAGAGATGCCTGGAGGAGACTGGAAGGAATGAAATCTGGAACACGAATGAACCAATTAGCCTTGGGAAGCAAAAGGGATTCCTCTTTTTCAGAACTGGAGAAATGAGGGTAAGAGTTTTAAAGGAAGGACTTTAAGAGCAAACAAATTTGTTGGATGGATGGGAGAAGTTGAGGGAATTATGTTGATAACCATTATTTTTTTCTGTGAAATATGAGCCAAGTGGCAAAATCATCTTCAAAACAGAGCAGTTATAGAATGGTGGGGGTGAAGAGGGGGCTTGCAAATAGGGCTAAAAGCAGAGTTTCTCAACCTTGGCACTATCGACACTTTGGACCAGATTATTCTTTGTTGGAAGAGGCTGTCCTAAACATTGTATAATATTTAGCAGAACCCCTGGCCTCTGCCAACTCCGTGACAGTAGCATACCCCCGACCTGTTGTAACAACTAAAATTGTCTTCAGACGCTGCCACACGTGCCCTGGGGGTAGAGCCACCCCCAGCGGAAAATTGGCTTAAGAGAATGAGCTAATTAAGAAAATCTTTCAGGCTCAGCCTGGGTAGCTCAGTTGGTTGGAGCATCATCTCCATACGCCGAGATTACAAATTCAATCCCGGTCAGAGCATGGACAAAATCAACCTGTAAATTCATAAATATGTGGAACAATGAATCGATATTTCCCTCCCTCCCCACACCCCAACTCTCTCTCTAAAATCAACTTAAAAAAACTAAAAACTTTCAGATGTCTAGGGAGTCACAATCAGTTCCTAATTAATCATCTTAAATAAATTATAAATATAATCTGCAATGTTTTCGAAAATGCATACCCTGGTGTCACTTGAGAAATCTCAAGTTTTAGTACCATTTCCACGGTCTACAAAGAGAGCCTTACTAAATTTTTTCCTCTGTGCTCAGGGCTAAATCATAGCTTTCTAAAGAGAGAACACGATAGCAAATACCTGAGATAAAATTTGATCTTCTCCAAAAATAAAAAGTAATTTTTTTTCTGTTTAACCTTCTCCCTTCATTTTACCTATCAGTTCCCCAACTTTTTGTTCTCTATATGCAATCATGAATCAAGCTTTTGTAGCTCAGGTTTATTAAGACTTTTTTTTTGTTCTACCCCAAGAAAATCCTCCAGAGCAGTAAGTCTGGTTTGATTCATTTAGATATAAATGTGGCTTCTGGAGCTTTTTCCAACAGCTTGTGTGCAAGGAGACAGGTCTAAATATTAAACACGAGACTGGGAGGTGATACCCACACTCATTGGTGTAAATGGTGTGTCTTCATTCATAAAACCACTTTACCTTCCTGTAATTACTCTGCAAATTCATTGATGCAAGTGAGGCATCCAGGAAATAAATTTGATTGGTGAATAAATGCAAGTTAAGTGACAGGGACAGGGGTAGGCATATGAAAACTGAGGGGAGGCATTCAGTATGCAAATTCCCTAGGATGTACATGCATCCATTTACAACTCTGCCTTGGAATAAATTACAGAGCCGTAAAAGCTACTGACTTCCTCCTCTGTTCTGATTTTGAAAGCCTGGGTGGCAGAAGGGTAGGAGTTGGTTCCCAGCAGAATTACAGAGCTCAATAGTATAGCTGTCATAACCTCTCTTAAAGGAAAGCAAGCTGTCTGCATTATCTGTGTAGGGAGAGTCTTTCCTTTGTGGATAGTGTCTATTCGAAGAATTGGCATTTAACAAATATGTTAATTAAAGCTCTAGACTACATGCTATAATGTTTTTGCTATGCATTTTGTGACAAGTTCTATTGTGTTTTTATGTTAATATTATTCTTCAGCAGATTACATTGCTCCTCATATCAAATCAAAATGTTGAATCCTGCCATAGCATTTAAGTAAGAGAAAACTGGAAAACTGGGCGGGATGGGGGGTGGGGGGGTTCCTGCTTAACTTTTGTTTGATTTTGATAGGGACAAGCACTAAAAAAAAGTAAAAAGTATTTCTACCACCTACAGCAAGCATGATCTCTGTGTGAGTATCTCTTACTGAGGGAGAAGAAGAAAAAAATAGAAGAGAGGAGAAGTAAAGAATACAAAACAAGAGAAAATACATACTTGTTTCATTATTCTGGGGGGAAATGAAACTATTTGCTACATTTACAGTTTGCCATAACAAGCTGAACTGAGGTTCTAGTGAACCAGCAATTTGTTTGTTATGTATATGTGAGTGTGTTTCATTAAACATAGCACAGGCCCCTACAACACGAGATTAAAATGAATTGAGGTCTTTTCTTTCTTTCTTAATTTACTTCCTTACTCCATATACAAAGAACCTGCTTGAATATGAGAGATTTGACCTAAATTCCATTTTATCAAGAAGGTTGCCTGAAATTTACAATGTGAAAGTAAAGGGAGGTACATTTGATTTCCCAAAGATCAAATTTGGGAAATATTAGCATAAGCACTTTGATGATCATGACAGTAAGTCTAGAGAATTAATCTCCACAGCAATCAGAATTCAGGTCTTCTATAGCTTTATAGATCAAAATGACCTATTTTAATTAATTATTCCAGATACAAAGAGACAGCTGCTTTCCACAGAAGATTGGAGCTGTTATCTGCTTTCAGGACTAGGTTACCTTGAGTAAATTGCTCTCAAAACCTGACTTCACGTGTGATTTTCTGAGTGATCTTTAAATTGGAGAAAAGCAGCGTGGCCCTGCGGGGAAACAGCACAGCAGCCTGGAAGAGTCCCGCTGACCGTGCTTCTCTCCTGGCCTCTGTGCTTCTCAGCTGCTTGATGCTGGACAAGTTACTTAACCTCGCTGTGTCTCCATTTTCCATCTATAAAATATGGACAATCATACTACACACACAAATAACTCATGCACACCTATTATTACTTACGTAACTATTATTTTTATACATCTATCAATATTTGTATTAGAGTGTATTCACAAGTCAAAACAAAAAGATGCTACCCTACGGAAACTTAGTATTTTAATTTCTAAAGAAACAAGTATAATCTATCTCATTTCATATTGCTTACCTACTGCATTCTAAGTGTTTCATTGGCATACTCATGCATATAAAGATTATATTAAATAACTAAAACAATCAGTAATAATTATTAATACTTATTGATCACTACCATGAGACTTGCACTGTTCAAAATGCTTTCTTATTTAATTTCACAATAAAACTATGGAATGGTGCTCTTATTGTATTTTCATTTTATAGATAAGAAAACTGAGGAATAAGGAATCCACCTGGAGTCAATCAGCGAGTATCAGAGGGCAGATTCCAGTTCAGTGTGTAGGGACTTGCTGTCTCACCTTTAATGGGTACTTGGGAGTCTAGGGCTCCCAGCCTAAGAAATGTCACCTATTATTGGTGTTCTTGTTATTTATTAGTTTTAAATTTGTAATCACCTGCTTTGGCATGTGGTAGAGACCTAAATATTTGTTGAGAATTGAATGAATAAATAAATGAATGATGATATATAAGAATTGAATCAAAGTGATGGGGAAACTCAAGTTAAAAATTGTTAGCTTTAGAACTTCCAGCCAATATAGAGGAATAAGAGGAAATGCTTTGCTTCTACACATAACCAAAAGAAGGACACCTACCGATTTAAAAAAAAAAACAAAACAGAATTGCCAGAAAATCAAACTGCGTGGAAGTCTGACAGCCAAGGAGTTACGGAAGAAACATTCATCCAGACTGGTATGAGGGGTGGAGATGTGAAGCCGGAACAGAGAAAACGCACAGCAAGGAGGCAGCTAGCAGATGGGATTTCCCACACTGGCATGCAGACAAACCAGGAGGAACAACTGGGGAGCGAGACAAACTGCACAACCCAGGGTCCAGCACGGCCAAATAAAGCCTCAAAACCTTTAGCTGTAAAAATGTGTGGGGGTTGCAGTGTCAGGAGAAACTCCTAGCCCCACAGAGAGTCTGTTGGAAGGCCCACAAGGTCCTATAATGTACATAAACCCACCCACCCAGGGATCAGCACCTGAAAGGGTACAATCCACTTGTGGGAATCAAGGGAAGTGAAGGAAAGTGGAACAACCCTTATTATATGAAATGTTGAAGGGACTTATCTAAGAAAAAGAAGATCAAAAACTATGAACAGTAAAATGACAACAAACTCACAACTATCAGTGACTGAACCTAAAAAACAAAAACAAAAACTAAGGAAACAACTAGAATAGGAACAGAATCACAGAAATGGAGATTACAGGGAGGGTTATAAGTGGGGAGAGGGAAGAGAGAGGATGGGGGAAAAGGTACAGGGAATAAGAAGCATAATTGGTAGGCACAAAAATAGATGGGGGAGGTTAGGAGTAGTATAAGAAATGGAGAAGCCAAAGAATGTATATGTATGAGCCATGGACATGAACTGGGTGGGGTGGGATGTTGGAGGGTTGGGGGGTACAGGGCAGAGAGGGGAGAAAGGGAGAAAATTGGGACAACTGTATAGCATAATCAATAAAATATACTTTCAAAAATAAAAGAAAATGCAAATAAAAATTGTTAGCTTGAGTTATATAATTAGTATGTTCAGTGATTAATGCATATAGAAAGTTGTCGTTCCAGGCACTGGCCCTACCCTGCTTCCAGGAGGCCCGCAGGAAGTGCAGCCATTGAGCCTCAGGAGGACTGCAAGCAATCAAGGCAATATCCGTGCCATTGTGCTCCAGGGGGAAAGCGTCCAGGCGCAGATAAAGAATTGCTGCGATTCTAGGAAAACTGCCAGACTGCAATTTTTATCTAACTATCCTTCATTCCCAATTCCAAGCCCTTTCTCTACTTTCCCCCTGAATTCCAAACTCCTCACCTACCCTTTTCTTCTCCTTCTGAAAAGATCTGCTTGAGATGTGAGATTAAGGTGGGTTTATAAGGTGTATAACTCTCCGTCTTCTCAGATTGCCAGGTGTCTGAATAAAGTGCCTATGAAGATTCAATCCTTGTCTCTACGTTTTGGTTCTGGTGGTGACAGGCAGCATGAACATTGACTTTTCCAGTTTCAAAACAAAGAGTTGCCTTTGCTTCATCATTTCTGAGGGTTAAATAATCATTTTCATATACATTCTAGATATTTTCATAGATGTTTTAGTCACTAGTTTTTATTTGTCCCCAAAGCCAAATCTTTAGTATAGTTATTAATGCTGGCACCATTTTATAGTGGCACCATTTTTCATGTTAATTGACTTCCGTTCTTCTAAAAGCCACCACTGGAAAAATATATTTTCCTAAGCTTCCAGTACCTAAAATAGTCAAAGACTTAATCAACAGACTAATGTGTCTATTTCAGAATTGGCATTCAATTATTTTCTTGGATTTTTTTTTATTTTTTTACGATTTTATTCATTTATTTTTAGAGAGAGGGGAAGCGAGGAAGAAAGAGAGGGAGAGATACATCATTGTGTGGTTGCCTCTCGCACACCCCCGACTGGGGACCTGGCCCCCAACCCAGGCATGTGCCCTGACTGGGAATCAAACCCATGACCCCTTTGGTTCACAAGTTGCTGCTCAATCCACTGAGCCACACCAGCCAGAGCTTGAATAATTTTTTTAGAAAATGTTTGAAATTAAAATTGTTATCATCATAATACAAAGTAAAAAAAAAATAAATATATATAATGTCTGAGACTCATGTTTTATCCAGCACTTTTAGCCATCATTAGCCAAGCTATCTTCAAACTTTCTGAAGTTAAACCATGTGTACTGGTATTCTCACTAATAGTACACAGACATTTGAGTCCATTCACTTTTTAAAGGATCATTGAATGCCTTAGCTAAGCTGGAAGCCCAGAGTGATAAGGGAGAGGCATCATTTGCCTTCTTCTGTGGTGTCTTCATTAGCAGTGATAATAGCAGCAATAATTAGGTTCATAACTAGTACATTGTTAAGGGAATTTCTGGGGTATCCTTATGCACTCTAAATTCGGCTTCTGGTTTGATCAGTTTATTTTGCAAGCCAATTGCCCCCCTGCGCCTCCCAGCTCTCCAGAGTTTGCCTAATTTATGGATTTCAAGCTATTTTCTTTCTGCAACATGCATTGGTGCTAACAGCCAAACAGCTGAACACAGAATTCGGTGCTCTTCAGTGCTTAGTCTATGTGAGTATTCGAAAAACATACATCTTTATTTTTTAAGTCAGAACTCAGTCTCTTGGCTTAAAAAGTTAATGGAAAACAATCATACCCACTTTTATCCCATGCCAATGTATTAACATTTTAATACATGCACTTAACTTTGTTGCTTTGTTACTAAATAACTATTCTCATGTCTCTTTGAAACATTTTAGTTAGTGCTAAATATGATTGCTTTCCTTTTGCACCTCAAAATCTCTTATATGCCTTTTATGCACACCCTCACATACCATTACACATAACACCTTGATTACTGCTTCATACACAGTAAGCATTTAGTAAAAGCTCACTAATTAGCTGCATGATGTGTGGCTCATACTGCTTAGCACACAAGTGGATAATAAAAAACCTGCCTATAACTCTGTAAATGTAACATTTTTTTAATCCTCGGAGCACATGTTTATTGATTTTAGAGAGAGAGGAAGTGGGGGGGGCAGAGAGAGGTAGCAAGGGGGAGGTGGAGAGAGAGAGCTGCCTCCCCTATGCGCTCTGACCAGGAATCAAACCCACGACCTAGGTGTGAGCCCTAGCGAGGAATCGAGCCCACAACCACTTGGTGCAAGGGACAATGTTCCCACCAACTAAGCCACCTTCCTGGGACTGTCTCATTTTTCATCTTCATATTTGCCACTCCCAAGGAATGACACCAGATAGTCCTATTCCTACAGTGCTTGGGCAGTGCAAATTAGTTCATAGTTTAGTTTTCAGATTAGACACAAGGGATTACAGAACTGCAAATTCTCCAGTAGTTCTTTCCCTGTGACAATTTTTATATCTCCCCGAACCTATGCACTTGCCACGTATATTTGAGGTAAGGCTGCTATAAAAAATGAAATGAAAAGAAGAGGTAAATTTTTTGAAAAATTACATAATAAAATGGAGAATTGTTTTTATGTTTGAATGGTCCAAATTAGTTGCATACATTGATTTACTGTATTGATAACCAATACCAACTATTTTATTTCTACCCAGGGAACAAATACTGGGAAATAAAACAGTCTAATCCTGCAATACTGCAATTGATGTTAAAAATTTGGAACAAGTATCCTGTTTAAAACTTTTGAATGACTATAGAAATTACTCTATAAAGTTAAAGGGAAATCAAAATTCCTATCCAGAAAGCCTATTTCTATCCAGAATATTCTTATTCCAATAATCTGCTATTAAAATGAAAAGAAGTAAATGTTATTTTGGCATTTGTTTCCATAAAGAAAGTTTTATAATGTTATTCTCCCAGACTTAGAACATGAAATGATTTCAGACTTTGCATAGGAGACTATGGAAGCCACAGACTCTTCTGTATTTTTTAAGCAATTTAATTCCTTCCTGTCCTGATTCTATTATAGTAACATAAATTAGAACAAAAATTTAATAAAGTGGACAGTTAAATGGATTTAATCTATTCTCTTAAGGTTAAATAAGATTAACCAGATAAGATGCAAATTTGAAAAATATTTTAACTGATAAGGTAAATCAAAAATCAAAAACATCCTTGAAACTACATGGCCAGATAATTAAGGGAAATAATTTTAAGACACAAATAAAGGTTAACAAGCAATATAGTGCTGATTACTTTCACTGTAAAATAATTAACCTTTGGAAAGGCTTTCTGTCAATGCAGTCCTTGCTAGTTACAAGTAAGACACATTCCTGGAAAGCAAGTGATAGAAAGCAAATCTGGGTCGTATTCAGTCTCCAGGGACATATGACTTCCTGACTTTTTCATCCCACTGTTAAAATCTGCAATTCTTATGTTTGTTTATTATTTTTCACTGTTCTGCAGATTAATGCAACACATTAAAATAAATAAACATAGCACCCCAAGACTTCGCAGCCACGCCAACAGGTGAAAACAGCCAGAGCTCTCCATTGCACAGCCGTCTGAGAGTCGCCAACAAGTTGGAGGCGACAGTGCGAAAACACTTCATGGTTCTTGAGAGGCTTTGGCAGATTCTTTTGACCTAAATTAACAGATTAAAAGGTTTACCTCAGGTTGTTAAATCAGTAGGTTAGCACACATTTTGGAAAAGAGTAAATATCCATGGGTAGTTGATTAATAAAATGAAATAAAGCAGGTACAATGCAATCCAATACAATTAAAAGTCACCTCTCTGAAACAAATCTGACACAAATTAATTACACCAAAGCACACAAGTATTTTTCTTATTTAAGATAAAAATTTATTTTCCTTAATGGATGTGCTAATCATTTTTGCTTACTGTGATTAAGATTAACTTGAGATTCAAATTAAAGTATCACTTTTCAGAAATAACCTTGAGCCAATTTTGAACATTGTTATCTATGAACTAGACAATGTTATCATCTGTACTTGTGTATCTTTTATGAAAAGGAAAGTGATGAGCCAGTTATTGCTAAAAAATGTTTGGCCTCAGACTCCCAGATACATCGCTTCAGGTATTAAAGAATAAAGAAGATGTAGGAACTGAAGGAATGATAGTTTCAATAGGAGGGGCTTTTAGATTTAGAGATTATATAGAGTTTATCAAAATCAAGACACCATCAAAAGCTCTTGAAAACCAATAAACCTGCCTTCTAAAATGACACAGCTTGAGGGACAAGGACATTTGAAACTTCAGGTGATTCACTGAGCCTGGCTGGCTCGTTCTGGGTCTGGCTGGCCCTTAAAATGAGTAAACTTCAGTTTTTGCAGTTTCACTTCCTGAGGTTTCAGGTACCTGCCATGAACCATGGTCCAAAAATATCAATGGTAAGTTCCGGAAGTAAACAATTCAGAAGTTTTAAATTGCGTGGTTCTAAGTAGTGTGATCCTATTCCATCCTACTCCACCCGTCCAGGATGTGAATCATCCCTCTGTCCAGCATCTCCACGCCACACACATCACCTGCCTGTTAGTCACTCAGTGGTCGTCTCGGTTATGAGAACCACTGGTGCGCTGTGGCAGTGTGGTGTTCAAGTGACCCTTATTTTACTTAATGATGACCCCGAAACACAAGAGCAGCTGTGCTGGAAATTTGGATATGCCAAGGGGAAGCCATGAAGTGCTTCCTGTAAGTGAAAGGTATGTATATACAGAAAAACACATAATATATATATCTGCCATGTCAGGCACCACCCTAGTTCCTGGAAGGGAGCCCTGTGAATAAGGGAGAGACTCCTATATCTGAAACAATAGGAAAAATGTAGCTCAATGATTCAATTTCAAATGAGTTGTCAAATGCTTTATGTGAAAAGAACTGAGGGGGAAATTTCTTTAGTGTCAAACATTTAAAACTCCATGAAGGATATTTATTCAACTTGAATACAAAATAATAAAGAGTTATAAAATACACACCATTGAGTACATCATTTTAGTCCTAAAGAAATTTATTAAATGCATATACTCAATTTATCTAAAATCAAATTACATATATGTGTAGCTATTCTTTTATTGGTTTGCCATATGCAAAGTAAAATAATTACATTTCTCCATGGTGAAATTCTCCATTTTTTCACTTCATGGTTTCCTCATAATGACTGTAATAAACTTGATGAACAAGAAAACTCCTGTATCATCTATATGTTTTCCAAAAAATTCTCACAACTTAAAGTTTTTAATTGGCATTTGATTTCCCTAAAATATGGAACTTATAGTAAGTCAAATTCAGCAATACAAAATATATTTAGTAACTGACCTTGAATTGATTGCCTTCTAAAGAATGAAATTGTTTAAATATAAATTTTTCATTATAAAATGTCTTAATTAAACAAGAGATTATCCCTGTTTTTGTTCCTAATTTAGAAAGGAATAAGCACCAAGCCTAAAAAAATTCCCCTCAAGTAGACATCATTACGAGGCAGGACATAGTCGGGAAGGAGGAAGCTCCAGAGACACCCCAGGGCTAAGATAAAGGACTTCAATACAGGGCAGAGACCCTGTTCTAAGACCAGTTGTCCCCACTTTCTGGAAAAGCGCTGAATCATGGTGAATCACAAATGCACCTACGAAGAAGATGCTACATGACCCTGGCTTTATTATAATAGCATCACAATAAATTAACATTGTGGGACCCCCTTCCCCATTGGCCAATCAAGGAAAACCATGGGAGATCATGTAGGCAGTAGCTTTAAAGTAACATAACTACTTGTACATGCGCAATGAAAGCCCACCAAAACTAGCCAGGAGGTATCTGCCCTGTAAGAACAGAATCCCTCCAAGGCCCTGAGGGCAATCTCTGCTCAGAGTTGGCCTGTGGAATGTGCTATCACTTAATAAATCTGCTCTCTCTCTCTCTTTCTGCTATAAACTCTGTGTTTGGTTCAATTCTTTGTCCATGATCACCAAAAACCTGTTACCTGTGCCTACCTGGGACAAATACAGACTTCAGACTCCTGCCACTATAAAGTACTAATTTATTTTTCACACAGTACTGCTAGATATGTCAAAACCTACTGCACATCCCAGTAAGCAGATGTCCAGGCTGGAATCTGAGGGACAAGACAATTCTTCCTCTAATTTCCCCCATCTTTGCTGTTATATAAAGATCAGTAGGTGGAATCTCTTTGAAGACTCATAAATATTGATAGCTCTCTTTCTGTGTTATTTTAAACATGACCACACACATGTGACTACTCCAAAGCAGTCCCTTTCACCCCACTCCATCCATACCGAACCCCACATCACGGGACGATGTGGTAGCCTTGGCAGATTAAAGCAACAGGATGTCTTCAACACTGCAGAGAGTTCTTCCACCTACTGCTGTTAGTCAGTATCTCCCTAGAGATTAAAAAAGGATGGATGATAGTAGATAGATAGATAGATAGATAGATAGATAGAGCATGCATGTATACTTATAGGTGGAAACACATATGTATATCACTCAGAGGAGCAGAACCCAGGGTATTATTATTATTTGAAAGTGGTCTTGTCAGTTAGATGGGATAGACACTTCAGCAGGAGCACAATGCAGACTTGGGATTTGGTCGTTCTTCCCTGACAGTGGGCAGACAGAGGTTTAAAGAACATGCAATTTGCTTTACCACCACAGTGCCATAGGAATGCGGTGGAAGATGGGACCATACAGTTGTGTTTGCGATGGGTATCAGTGGCCCTGCCTCTTCCTGAGAGGGGTGCTAGGCTGACACAGTGCTTTACATGTGGGGTTCCATGGCAATTCTGCCCAAGGAACGACTCTGTTAGGTCACAATGGCTCTCAGAGGCACAACAGAAGCACTGGCTTCAAAGGCTCCTCGGCAGCGTTTCCTTTGGAAGAAAACCATTTGCAAATTTTTTTTGTACACAGTTACTTGAACATGCTGCTGCAGTTTGGGAGAAATTTCAATGTATGCAAAATGAAGAAAAGGAGAAAAAATAATGCTGATAATGATGCTCACATAAACCCACACTCCGAAAGGCCTGTGGTGACATCCTGCTTATTGCAGGGCCAGACCCTATTCGTTATCCCTCAAAAGGGGTTTAAAAGTGGGCTTGGGAGGTTTGAACTAAACTCTGTTAACAGTTAATCAGCCACAGTATAGACTATATTGGTGGTTTTTTGTGGGTTTTTTGAAAGAGAAAGGAGGGATGAACTTGAAAGTGGAGATTTTCTTTAATGATAGCAGTTTTACTGACCTTGTGGAAAGAGATTTATTTTTAGAGAAATGTAGGGTGTGACCTTTCATGTTTCAAGACACCCTGGCATAGCATGGGTCTTCCTGTTATCTTTTGCTTCAGTTTGTCCCCTAAAGGCAAGTCCCTCCTATTGAGAGCCAGATTAAGGGGAATTTTGGATGGAAGAGACAGGCAGGGATAAGCTGGAACTAAAGCCCTTAATATCCATGAAGTGATTAAAATGCAGCCATGCCGGACACAACCACACCGCTGTTATCAAACAGACATTGACAACTTCTTTGAACTCAGCTCAATAGTATGTGGAGGAAAGAAAGACTTTGAGTCTGGGGTGTCTCCAGAAAATAGACTTCTGAACACACACTAGCGGCGTTCGCCATGACCCAGAGCTAACAGCCGTCCCACACTTCGCTCGTCCTCTGCCAAAGTGCGTTGAGGGCAGCATCCAGGGAAGCAGCAGGCTGCCCAGGTGTCTAGGATGACTGGGTAGTTTATCGGTTTGTGATGGTTCAAAACTTGGCAAATCAAAAACACTGGACCACAGCATACACACATTTCAAAGCACTGCTGCTGCTGTTCAGAAACTGTTTCACAATTAGGTTGCTTCTTGAATAGTTTTCTAAGAACTAGTAGAGAGAAATCTTCCTCCATTTTACCTATTGCCATTACACGAAAGAAACACCTGGCTTCATTGGGTTGGGTTTTTTTTCTTTTGTGGGGGAGGTCAGGAGAGAAACATCCATGAAAAGTAAAAATAGCACCTCACTGTCATCTTTGAAAGAAAAAAGAAAGGAAGAAAAAGAGAGGAGAGCAGAGGGGAAGAAGGGGGAATGGGGAAGGGAGGATCAGCCTCTTATTCTAGTTGGTTTTCTCTTTTGCTAAATTGCTAAAAGGAACAACCAACACCAGGCTCAAAACAGAAGTAATACCTACAACCAAATATAACAATATTTATATTTTAAAAGATTGACATTTAAGCTCCACGTCTGTGTTAGCCGAGATTCCTTTCACATGCTGTTATTCCTAAACCAGCAATAATCTTAGTAGCTTTGTTCAGCTGTAAAAATCATCACTGACATGTCTGACAGGGCATCCTGGGGCCACGGAGAAGCAGGGATGGGTGCCATCTCAGAGGGTGACGTGAGATGCCCCTGGAAGATGCAGCGTGGTGAGAGCTAGACTGCAGTGCGCCGTCACTAGCACAAAATCCCAAAGGTGCAAAGCATGTGTCATGTGTTACCATGATTTGCTAATAAGGAAAACAATGAAAAACATGACCATGGGCAAGTTTGTTTGCTACTTCAAATGGCATGAGCTTTGTGTCATGGGTAGTCTTCAGCACAAAGCTTCCTGGCAGAGTCCAGCACACACAAAACTAGAGAACAGGCAGATGGTTGGTGGCCCAGTGATTATATTCACCATCACCAGGGCTCTTGGGGGTAGTCTTTTTGACCTTCAAGTTTCTAGCATCTGTGATTTCCAAGTGTCAATACAATACCTCAAAGCCCAGCCTTGGAGTGTGAGAACTACTTAAAAAGATGATGAAAGTTATTCAGAGAATGGAACCAAAATGTGCTGAATTTTCATTATCATATCAGGCATGAAATGAAAGGGTTCTTTTAATGTTCACATTTTATACTATATCTGCTTTAAAACAAATAAATATCATCTTCATAGGCCAAGAATTCAGTTGCCACTTTCCCAAATATCCAATAGGAGGATTGGTTAAGAATGTTTGTTTTATACAATTCCAGAACTGCATTAAGAAAGGCAATATATGGATAATAGTATATTTTATGTATAATCAATAAGTCAATCTTCAAGGTCTTTGAGACATAAAAACATATATATTTTCTGATTATAAAGTATACTACCTAATAAAAAGAATTCTCTATATAACTCACATTTTAATCTTCTACTATCCCTACTTTTTAAAAACGAACTCCAAAATCTAAACTAAAACTTTCTTTCTTACTCAAAAACCATTTAGATAGATTTTTTTAGTAAAATGTATGCCAAAAGGTCAACAAAATGCTTTTATCTTCCATAATCAGACCAACCAAAAAGCGGAGCAAATTTTCCAGTGTATTCATTATTTACATCATCTCAATTTCCAATGGCATCCGTTCTTCGTTTCCTTTCTGGTTTCTCCTTTGCTATTTCCAGTCTGTGGAAGGCTGAGAAATCAGAAAACCCGGTTTGCTCGTAAATAGGCCTTAAGTGAAATCCTGAGGGTCTAGTGAGGAGCACAGCCGTGAGCCCCCAGCCCCCAGAGGTTTCTGGGAAACGTGTCACAAGCGCCTGCGACAACTCAGAAGCCTTTCCCAGCATTCGCTGCAACTTCAAATGGTTGCGGTTGTCGGATAAGTGGCTCTACAATAAGTACGCAGTTGCGTGTATGTGTGTGTGCTTCTTTTTTAATGTGTATATTTTTTGTTTTAAATGAGCACTTGGAGTAAGTCCTTCTTAAACTACCCAGCATCCTTAAAGAAAAAGGTCAGTGCTAACCCAACATGATTAAAAAGAAATATTCCGTAAGGAAGGTTAGTGTATTACTACTTTACCAAGCATTGGAAAACCGCATTTGAGATTTCAAAACAGTCCAGGCATCACCCACTAGCACAAGTGGAGAAGAACAAAGAAGTGCTTCTAAAAGTGATGTGGGATCTTGGCAATGTGAGCTCTGAAGAGAGAATAAGTGAACCGATAGCGTTTAGTTCCTCAAAACTCGCTTGGGCAGGTGGAGAAGAACTGTTCATTGGAAAATAAATAATCCATCTGAAGGGAGACACAGACCAGAGAACATGCACAGAGATGCTACTGGTCAGTAACAACACCAAAAATAACAAACTTAACATCTTCAACGATAAATGTCAGTAAAGCAGTATTTCTTAGGGAGTAAATGCAAGGAAGTCATGCAACAGCATATCTGTAAGGTCACTCTTTCTTTCCTCTCCAGTAATGACCTTGGAAAGAGTTTACCTTGTCCTCCCTCCAGATCAGTTAAATACGCATGACTCAGAGGATGGTCCTAGGAACTAAGATATCTGGTGCATCTTTAATTCACAATGGGTAAAAATTGCTCAGTCTTCTAAAGTAAAATAATCAACATATATTTTTTGAAATGTCCCTTAATGGGTTTGAGAGTAAAGGAAGTGACAGGTTAAAGAGAGAGAAAAGAAAAGGAAAAATAGAGTGATCAACTGAGTGTATTTACTCAACGCCCATTATTCATCCTTTCTGCAGGTAGAATCCATCATGCATTATTTAAGACATAATCTTAAGAGTCTGTGACTATGCAAACGCCCAAACTTTAGGACCAGAAAAAGTTTAGTTATCTATATTCCAGAGGTACATGAATAATAATAGGAACATGTGCAGTGCTTTCAGTAAACTCTAAATATATATATATACACACACAAGAATTATATAAAATTATATCGAAACTGCAATCCACTTAACATTAGTGAGAAAAAAACACTAGTCTGTATCTACATGATGCGTAGCCCTAAATTTAATAATTTATTACATACCTAAAAATATTAAACACATTTTCCATCCTCAAGAAGGCTCCAGTATATAGGTAAGAGAGAAAAAATAGTAAAAATTGGGGAGAAAAGAAGAATACTACTTAAATACTTGCTACAATAAGAAAATTGGCATCAGACTTAATAAATAGTTAGTTGAATGTGCCTTTCAGAATTGAGCTCAAATGTTAGTTCTTCCAGGAAGTCCCCTCTCAATTCTCCTTCCCCTTGCCTTAACAGGAATTGAATGAGGGACTTACTATATGTTATCATCACCCCCTCTGCTTACTTCCAACACAGTGCTTGGACTTAACGCGTTCTAAGTTTCTTGTCCACAATGTTTTTACTTGAAATTAGAAATTGTATCATTTTCATAGAAAAATTACTGACAACCAAAATACAACTTTATGCCTTTCAAGTAGGTTGTGACCAATCAGTGAATTAATAAATTGACACCTGGTATCTGCTTAACAACAGTTCCTTATTTTTATTGAATTGCCAAATGCAAAGGTAATAAGTATTTCAGAAAAATACAATTTAAAAAGAATGTCGGAGGAGAAATCACTTGAACTTTGCAGCCATGTCACTTTAACCTTTTTTATTATTTAGTTTGAACATCATGCTATTCAACAGACTTTACTCCAAAACATTTGGATCTCTCCAAACATAATCTCATATCTACAAAATCTGAAAGTATTTACTATTTCAATAGTACCTGCTTTCTGAACTACAAAATCATACATTTTTAGGTTCCAATTTTATTGAGAAAACTCATCTCTGCCTTAAAACCTCGCATAAAAGATATGCGAGGATTTTTTCTGAGGACAAAATCTTCTAATCAATTTTCTCATGCGGAGGTCCCAAAATAACTTGTTTTGAAGTACAAACTACAACCACGTCAACTGCTTAAAAGCAACAATTGAAATTCTTAATTGATGCAGAGATCCAATAACACAATACATACTATTTATTTATTCACTTTTTGATACAACCAATCAGCACAAACACTGAGCACTTACTATGAGCCAAGTTTCATGCTAAACATTGTCAACACAAAGATAAATTTAAAAAGAAATAGATATAGTTCAGCTTCCAATGAAGCTTCTCCACATCTATCTGTGGGGAGAAACAGAAGCTAATCACACATTTACAAAAACGACTGTGAAATGAGCAGTGCAGTGTAAATGATACAAAGGAAAGGACGTGTGCTAGAGAACAGAGCACCTCAGGTCCAGAAAAGGTTTTCCTGTGAAACTCATAGCATAGGCTAAATCTAAAGAACAAGTAGTATATCGGAGCAGAGGGAAGTGGGAAGTACAAAGGAAATTGCAAGGGGAGGGAGCAATATATACAGACGATCCATGATAGGAAAGAGCTGGGAGCTTCTGAGCGACTAAAGGACCCGGTGTGGGAGTTCAGAAAACAAACAGAGTGCCCTGTATAGACAGAGAAATAAGGGTGAGCTAGCTCGTGGCAAGACTTACAGATGGCAAGTAAGACTTTTCTTTTCTTCGAAGAGCAATGACTTGTACTGCATTTTTCTAAGCATTTTGAGCCGATCGCGCTGACTGCAGAGTGGAGAACAAATTGGAGTGGGGTTGGCATGTCAATGGGAAGACCATTTAGGAAACTTTTGGAGTGGCCCAGAAAGAGTCTGTGGCAGCTTGAAGCACAGTGTCTGGTGTGATAAGTGGAAAACGACACTTAAGCAGAAATATCTATAGTACTCCATGACAGATTGAATTTACGTAAGGTGAGTGAACGAGAGCAAAGATGAATGGATAAGTACTAGTTTTATCTTGCTCTTGTGTCTTAGAAATAAAGGCTGTATTTGGAGGAAAGCATATAACAGTTTTTCAGTCCATTACCCCCAGCATGGAGTATATAAATGAACCGTGGCCCTCTTTCCTCTCATCGCACCCAGGATATGTGGTGAGGAATAGACAGGCTTTTAACCCACGCATGCACACACACACACACAAACCAATTTTGAACAGCCCACATCTAATGGACTATTTACTATAACCCAAAATACATTGTAGTTAGTCAACTTAATCAAAATAATACCAAAATAATCCAGTATTCTTGGCAGATGAACACTAAATCTATCTGACAAAGGAAAACAGTGGTTTCCTTTTCCCTTCTTCTCTGCTGGGGATGCTGCCGTGTGAAGACCTGAGGCCAGGGCACTATCCGCACGTTGCGACCACGCGATGCCGGCACGCCAGAGGAGGCAGGAAAGAAAGCCTGGGTCATTGATGCTTTGATCCAGGAACCACCCCTGAAGCCACAGACCTCAAGGTCACTTGTTATGTGAAATAATTATCATGATTTTTATAGCAATTGTTAACTTCCCTCAGAAAAGCACGCTTCTGAGGGTGAAGTGCAAGCAATGTGAGTCAAATCATTCAAATGAAAGGAAAAAATCGGTATTGGAAGCAGCTCGTGGTATTTGACACATGTGAAGTTGTTGATAAGAAATATTCTTTGTGCTCCATTAAAATGTCTTATTAGCTATTTTTATGAAAATAAGAGTGTGGAGTAAGAATTTTGTAAGTAATCACCTCCTCTGAAAGTCCCTAGATGTGCTTACTAATATTACAAAGAGGAAAATCTTAAAGAAACAGAAGTTTTATAAAGCCTCTTGACTCAAGACATGAGCAGCCTACCTTTGTTTGGACATGGGGCATACATCCGGTATTATACTATTCATACATCTACTGTTTAATCAGACTGTGAGGTCTATAAAAGGATTAGAGGCTTTTAATCTTGAATGTTACCAGAAATCTGGTTTTTATTGTTGTTCTATTATAGTTGTCCCCGTCTTCCTCCTTTTCTCTCCCCTGCTCCACCCACCCCCTGCTCCTATCATCAATTCCCACCCTGTTGTCCATGTCTGTGGATCATTTACAGTTGTTCCTTCTATTCAATTTTTTTAAAAGAGAAAATCTCACTAACTACGATCTGGGAGATCTGGATTCAGAATTTGGCTGGCCATGATGCAGATGTGTGGTCTTGGGCAAACCACGTAGTTTCCCTGAAGCCGTGTTTCCTCATTGGAAATGTAGGGGGCTGGTTACAGAAGAATTACATATCACAAGGTCCCCCCAAATATAACACCTTTTGTCTGAGAAAAAGGGGGAGTGAAGAGCTGTAACTGTTCAACTTCTCCCTCATTCCTTCTCCCTCATCAACTTACTTTCTTCTACCTCCATTATCATCCCTAAACCCCACCCTAGGGAAAAACAAGAATCCCTGGATGTGACCATCTTTACTGCACCTTCCAGCTTTTAACAACGAATGAAAATAGGAACCACGGAGGTATCTTCAAATAGATCCACTGCAAGGTTGAAATCTCTCCAAAACGCAGGTAAGCTATTAACTTGACTAGCACATGAAAACTTAATGATTATTAGACCACACTCTTCTCTGCCTTCACACTCCAGCTGAGTGGAAAATATTTGTTGATTTGTAGGCTTCAAGATAAGAAACAAACTCTGCATTTGGAGATGTTCTAATCTATGTGTAAAGTTAGAATAACACATTTTCTGAAGTCTAGAGAACAGAGCCCCCCCTCCAAATGGACTTCAACAATAACATTCTAGTCCAGTTTAGATACTCAGGTAGACCTAGTCTGAAGAGCCAAATAGCACACCTTTGAAGTAAAATAGTAATGGTAGAACGTAATTTTATTTTGTTTAATAATTTGCAGACAGGAGCACTTATCATTTCTTAGTTTCTACCTCTCACCATTTAGTCCAAGTGCTATCATTAATTACGACTCTGCTCAAATGAGTGACACTCAAGTGCTGGAGGCCCCAGTGGCCTCCATAGAGAACGTTGCCCCGGAAACACAACATCCCAAGCAACGGCGGTCACTCTGGTTAGTCCTCACTTCAGCCGAGTTATCTAGTAGTTGCTGTTCCATTTTCTGGGAAACATCTACCACACAACCTAACCATTCCAGTAGTGCCAGAATTCATCAGAGGCCTAAAGCATTAAGCATCCCAGGTAGAACATACATAAAAGAAAATGATAAAAAAAAAAAAAAGGAGAATATCAATGTTAAAAATAACTTTAGAAAAAGGGACTCACTTATAAGGCATATATTACATGATACTGCTAGAAATCGTTATTTCAAAGACAATTGTTTTCTCTTGCTCTCTTGAAGTGACAAGCAGGCAAGCAGAATAACTCTGAGACCAGGAATTTGGTTACCTGGGTGTTGCACCCTCCACTGAACAGCTTACACAACCTTTACTGTGGTTTCGAGGCTTAGCTGCCGAATCATTAGGTTGACAAACTTGTCAAAAGCCTCCAGGACGATGTCACTTATGTCAGAAACACTTAACAGAACTCACAGCACATGTCAGGGCTCAACTTAGTCCTGTCAACCATTACCAAAATGACCAAAACAATAACCTTCCCGGGACACAGGGCTGTGGGGAGAGATGAGCCCGCCCACGCGGGTCCTGTCGACTTTCTCTCCCAGTCACACTGGCACAGCTCCGAGCCACTCTGTCCCCGCTCCTTGGAGAGCACCGCAGTCTCCCTGGGCGCATTTGGTGATGCGTTTTAAGAATCGCTAATTTATTTGAATGTTTTGGCAGTCAAGACAAAAGGTGATCAACCATAATTTTAATGTAGGAACTTAGTGCTCAAAAGCATATTTTGATGCAGAGCAGTTAAAACACAAATGCACGTTTATGAAAAATCAGGAAACCAAAATGAAAACCAAATCCAAATAAATTAGGCTAAGAAAATGTTCAGATGTAAGAATTAAATTATTTTGATCCCTAGGAGGAAACATGGAATTCAAGTAGCTAAAATAATAAAGAGGTACACTGAGTATTTTTCCTCAGTTAAGAAAAAAAATGTACAACTTAAGGATTGGCATAAACCATATAACTGGAAATAAAATAACCTAAAATATTTCCAGTTAGACTCCCATACATGATTCTTGTAAGTGTTTCTGACATAACTGACACAGTCCTCAAATTAGAAATAGTAATAGTTCAAAATGTTTTCAAATTAGAATACTTACGTGAATACGTCGCATGAAACAAACGGAGGAACGAAGTGGCTCAGAGTAATGAAACTGAGGCTAGAACTGCGTGATGGCAGACGGGTGCTTCTGTCCTCGCCCTTGGGTCGCCAGCACTGGGGGTCTGGCACCACGCTTCCCCGGACCCCGTGCCAGCGGTGTTCCTTCCAGTTCTGCCAACCCGAGCAGCTGCATGCGACTGGACGGGGAAAGGAGGGAAAGAACACGGAAGAAGCATCAGTGAGACTGTGGCCTCCGTGGGTCCTACTCTACACGCGGGTGCTAGCGATGTCTGTGGTGACTGCAGACTCACAAGTCTGCGGATCACACCAGCGCATCCGTTTGCTTCTCCTGCCCACCCTTCGCTTTGGTAAGCACTTCCCCATAGAGAGTGGTTCTGTTTCTCTGATTTAAAATGGCTAACACGATCCTAAAAACTGTCTCATTCATTTACCACCAAACCAAAAACAGAGAAATAAAGTCCTGCCATTCTATCAACCTCGGGGTGGATGATCAGAAAATGTTCTCGTACTCATTATATCAAATGATTTTAGTAAAATTCCCCAAGCACTCTATTAAGTCTTTTAAGAGTAAACTTTAGAAGACTGGCCACTTTTCAAATAGGTTTATTTATATCCGTTGAATAGCCTATTTTACACAAGACGACATAGAATGTGTGGTTAGTCTTAGTATCACTCACATAGCAAATTTAAATATACAAACAGTGGCCTTTGGTGACCTATAAAAGGCCAACTGGGCATAGGAGACTCAAATGTTAGGTTTAAAGACAAGCGAAAAATCAATTGGCAACAACGCAATATATTTGAAGACATCTGGGGGAAATGTAGCTTCTAGAACCCTCTGGAGTGCTGCTCTTGACAATGACTAGATCAGTGTATCCCTAAAGCTAAAACACAGAGCTGAGAATAAATGGAAGCTCAGAATGTCGGCACAAAAGCAAACCTCACATAAAATTTATGCTTGAAAATAATTAGTCCTACTGATCATATTTGTCTATTTAAGAGAGCTCACATATGTTTGTTCGGTTTAGGGTTATTTTTAAGGTCTGTATTGTTTCAAATGAGAATTCAGATGATTTGCAAAGGTGCATATAATACAGAGAAATAGGAATAATCAAGAATAATTAAGAATTATACAGAGGAAAATGCAGAGTAGGAAAATAGGATGGAGGCATGATAAAAGATATATGGTAATGCATTTACTAAATTGTATCAAATTTTACATAATACTTTCTAGCAGGTAATAAGAAGACACAAACATGATTCATTACAAGTTTTAGGTTCTCCATGAGATAGAAAAATGTAATATCAGGCGCAACTATTCCTAATTCTGAGACAGGCGGCAATAATATCAGTAATAGTATCACTTATCAAATGTTTGTCTATGCTAAACACTGTACTAAACACTTTGCATAAATTAACATATTTGATGTTAACAAAAGTCCCAAATAAGTAGGACTACTACTATTTCCATTTTACAAAAGAGGAAATTGGATCAAAGCAAGACCAAATGCCAGACTAAAGGTTTTTGACTAGGCAATGCAGGAGTGGGATTGGATTCTAGGCAGTCTGATTCCAAAGTCCGTTCTTGGACTCACTGTACTTATAAAATTCCCAAAATAGCGAACGAAATATTCTTATAGTAAACTTGAAAATAAGTTCTATAGGGTCATTTCCTTACTTCATAACACAAATCTAGAAAATCAGTTCTACAAATTAAGATGGTGTGGCCCGGGCACACAGCTCTTTGCTGCTTTGCCTTCCATCTAGCTGTGACTCAGAGGTTGTGAACTCCAATGCCCATGGGACCAGGGAGGAAACTTAAGTCAGTGATGTGAACCAGGTGTAAGGAAGAAGAATGTAATAAGGGTAGTGATCAAAGAAGGAACCATTGTTCAGTTTCAGATGTTTGTTATCAAGCAGGAGTATATGCCTAGTATTGCCAATTTTTTTATTTGTTTTCAAGGAAATACAGACATTTATGCAAATGTTATGCTTCCTATTAAAATGTGTGTGTGTATGTGTGTGTGTATCTGTGTGCATATACATATATATTCACACACGTACAAAGCAGAGAGAGCATGTCTCTATGCTAGACTCGAACGGAGGCCCCCAGTTTGTTCACCCCTATTTCGGCATAGCTTAAGCAATGATTCTATGATTTTATCCACATCAACATTGAGGGGAGCAGTGGCTATCTGTAATGTGAACCACCACAAAATCATCTTCTTCTTGGGAATCAGCCCCCCTAAGAAAGAACATCAGCTCCCACCCCCTTTTCCTCCTCTCTTCCCCACATTCCATTGAAAATCACAGATTCACAGAAATGAATTTACTGCTTTTCTTCCAGGCATTTCTCCATAAGCATCTGTTTTTCTCTGCCAAGCTTTTGAAAAATATTGAGAGGTTGGGAGTTTGGAATTATACTCCCTGTTAAGTACCTACAGTGCCGAGAATTCAGCTATTTTAGTCTGACAGGTAAATTAGAGCCAGTGTGAGTTAAGCCTCTCTCTTCACATTCTCCTGTGAAATTTGAGTTGCCTAACCAATATCATTTTGCTCAGAGGTAAACCAAAGTTTTCTTCAGAACGTAACTCTAGTTCCACACAAACAGTAATGAGAGAGAATATGAATTTCTGTGGTTTTATGTCACAGTTTGAAAAATACTTTAGACTAAAAGCCCCTCCATTTCCCAGTCACTTGTTTCTTAAACAAACCACGTGGCAGTCAGGTTCAGGGGGAAACTATAATAAAATTTAGAACAATGTCAGGAGTTGGGAACGTTGTATAATTTTTACTACCTTCAGAATATTGCAACAAAATACTGAAGGAAATAGCTACAATATGACTCAAATATGATATGGTTAAAAGACGCCTTTGTGTCTCCTTAGTGTTCTTGGTCAAGGTCACTGTTTTCGATCATCGATTCGCTAAGTTTTCTTCGTTTGAGTTCATCAGAGCATGTGAAAGACAGGCAGGATCAGGGCCCCGCAGCTCTCACGCCACGCTGCTTCCTACCCAGTGCCTAACCAGAGCAAGGGAGACAGTCTGGCGGGTGTGGGAGGGCAGCGCAACCTGGCGCTCACAAGTACAGCATCAGGGTCTTCAGTGGGACACAACCAAGCAATGGAAATCAAAGATTTAAATTACTTCCAGAAGCAAATTGCAGACTTGCAAGGAACAACTGTACCCCATTCCCTGATCCCATGCAGCAGCACACACTCTACAGCAAACCTGCACCAGCTATTTTGACTCATGGCACCCCAATAAATTCCATGAAAAAGAAAAGAAGTAGATAAATAAATAATTGAATTAATTAACAAAAAGAGGAAGAACCTCAACACACGTTGGAGCAGAATGGAAAAAACGTTTGTTCTCTCAAAGCTTTTCTTGGTTTCGTTACGCTTTTCTCACAGGGAAAGTGTGTTGTTCATCATGGCATTATTTATCATTTTGAGCCTAAAAACTGTACACAGATAATAATATGAGGATTGACCATGTTCTATTATAGCTGACATTAAGCAAGCTTTGATTTTTTTCATTTTTTTGTTTAATTACAGTTATTTGCATCCTCTCCCCTCCCCTCCTCCCTTCCCCTCCAGCCCCATCTCCCCCCCCCCGCCAGCCTCCCTCCTCCCCCTTAGCTCTGTCCATGTGTCCTCTACAGTGATTCCTGAAAACTCTTCTCCCCATTGTCCCCTCCCCCTCTCCCCTGTCTATTGTTAGACTGTTCTTAATTTCGGTGTCTCTGGTTATGTTCTGCTTGCTTTCTGCTTTTGTTGGTTATGATCCGGTTAAAGGTGAGATCATATGGTATTCGTCCCTCAGTTCCTGGCTTACTTCACTTAGCATAATGCTCTCCAGTTCCATCCATGCTGTTGCAAAGGGTATAAGCTCCTTTTTCCTTTCTGCTGCATAGAATTCCATTGTGTAAATGTACCATAGTTTATTGATCCATTCATTCGTAGATGGGCACCTAGGTTGTTTCCAGCACTTAGCTATTGTGAATTGTGCTGCTATGAACATAGGAGTGCAAAGGTTCTTTTGAATTGGTTTTTCAGGATTCTTAGGGTATAATCCCAGTAGTGGAATTGCTGGGTCGAAAGGTAGTTCCATTTTCATTTCTCTGAGGAAGTTCCATACTGTTTTCCACAATGGCTGCACCAGTCTGCATTCCCACCAACAGTGCAGTAGGGTTCCCTTTTCTCCACATCCCCTCCAACAGTTATCTGTTGCTTTGTTGATGATGGCCATTCTGACTGGTGTGAGGTGATATCTCATTGTGGTTTTAATTTGCATCTCTCTGATGGCTAATGATGTTGAG